>JAODTR010000017.1:1453831-1466478 GCA_025399935.1 Amblyopsis rosae
GGGTGTAAGGCCATCGCAAATTGAGTTATGATCCCACACACAAATTAACACACATACGCTCACACGCACACGCACACCGAGCGTGGAACTGTGCCATCAGATGGGCGGATAATATTCCAGAAAGAAGGTCAACGGGAGAAAAAAAAGAGCAAGTCCGGCGGATGAAGTTCGCTTGTCGATTGCTCTGTCAATCACACGGTCGCCATGGCGCCGTCTGGCAGGGCGGGCACTACAGAAAGTTATTAATAGAGCTGGCCAAGGAGATAGAGATAGATGGAACAGAGGACAATTTCGAGGCATTGCTATTTCAGGTCACTGTGTGTGTGTGTGTTAAAGATGGATGTACCAATAACCCTTATAATAACCTAGGACTTTACAAATATCATGTCAACTTTAACCTGCAGTGGTTCCTCTATAGCCGTACAGCACATGCCAAGCCTGCACGATGTAGCCCTGCCACACACACACACACACACAATCACCTCTGACCCAAAAGTACTCTCTACCATTGTGTGGGGCAGGGAGTCTGATGATCTAATTAGCATCATTAGAGAAACCTAATTGGAGCATTACTTGATAAAACTTTTTTTTTTCAAGAGATTAGCATTGGCACTGCCGGAGTGCCGGTGATAACCTATTTCAGAGAAAGCGAGGGAGGGACAGTAACAGAGAAGGGAGGGCGGAAGGGAGAGGGGGAGAGGAGAGAGGGAGAGGGAGACAGAGAGAAAGAGAGAGGAGAGAGAGGCTCGTGTAGCTTGATTAAACAGCAGCAAACAAAGGCTAGGTGTGTGTGTGTGTGTGTGTGGGGGGGGGGGTCTCTCTGACCTTATGCACACACCCTCTTCACTGATTAACAATGTTTTAATATGCGTTTAATTCCCAACACATTGACACAACCGTGCCTGTGCACGTTAGGGTCTTTCACACCGCTTGCCAACATATCCGTTCTCGCCACCAGACGCCCCCAGCGACCAAAGGCAATTGCATTTTAATTAAGCCCCCGGCTCTAATCCCTGTGATATTTAGCAGGCCCCACTTTCTGTTGCGTGCACACAAACATGCACCGGTGTAAAGGCACAGCAGGAGGCAGATATTCAGTCACAGGTGTAACAGGCTGGGTCGGAGTAGCTTGACTAAAGAGCGTCAGGTTCCAGTGGAAATAAAGTCGGTTATACGTATATTCAGGCAATAAATACATTTTCACCCCATGCTGTTAGCTGAGAGTATTACATCAAATTCCCTGCACTGCAAGTCATCACTCGGCAGCCATCTTGGTGAGACTTATTCCACGTTTCATGTTTTAGGCCCCTATCCAAACATAAAATAAGCAAAAAAAAAAAAAAAAAAAAGCATTTGTTATACTTATAATATGCAGGGTTAGGTTAGGTTTCACAACAAAATTGGCTTTAGGAGAGGTGCAGGATATGTGCATATGACATCTTTGGGGTTTCACACCTTTCTCATAGATTTATATTCAGGATTATTTGAGTTGTCTGTCTCCTCTACATCTGTTATTACACTGAACATGAGCAGGCTGATTGGTGCGGTGAGTGAGTGTGTGCGCGTATGTGTACGCGTGCATGCGCGTCTCCTCTGACCCTGAACGACTCAAACGCGGGAAAAAAGCAATTGTACGGCCACCATCCATCTTTCCTTCCTTTTGTCTGCCACAGTTTAACCCTCGGACACATACATGGCACGCGAGCGCAAACGCACACACACACACTGCTGTCAGCCTCGATCTGTCCCAGCCTTTTACCTCTCCTCTTGTCACACTGTAGTGACCTGTTCTCCACCAGGAGGAGCTTGCATCAATCTGCTGTGGAGCATTGCTTTTGTCCTGCACTGTAAGCCACTGCTCACACCATGGACGTATTGGAAGAAGACCCCCGGCTCCTCAGCCAGAGCATTCAGCGAGGCATCGCTCCGGTTCTCATCTCGCGGGACCAGCACGCAGCGTGCGCACTAGTGTTGCCTGCGGCTACCGTGCGTCCAGCCATGCTCGCATCCTGTGATGAAACAACAAGCCAAATGTTCGACGATACTCGCTGAGGTCTTCTGTCACGTTCAAGGAATGTTTATAGTCGCTGTAGGGGTGCATGTTTTCACCAATGGATGGGGGAAGAGGCTTTGGCTGTGGCACGAGTTACACAAGTTGCCGAGCGAGTCTTGCTTCCCACACCCGGGGACCTGATTCACACACATGCATTTTGGGGACAGATGTGTCCTGGTAGGGAATGACACAGCTGATACATATCAATAATGGGGCATTTTGGATCTAGATGCCGTCGCACTCAGCAAGCAGTGACAATTAGCCACCGGTATTGACTTGCTAACCGGCACGCCTGAATTGAACACAAACACTATTTATTTCATTAGCTCATCTTATTAGCTGTGTTGTACACCGCTGTGATGATGTTCGCGATACCTATTTCAATGTGCAATACATCTACAATACATTGTTAGTTAGTGAAATTGTGTCTGAAAAACAAAAAATTCAGAAATGTTTTCAGACACCCCCCACCTCCCCTTCTACCACAACCACCCACCCCATGTTTCTCAACTGAACCAGCTCCCCGGAGAGCTCTGTCATAGTTGTCACATGGCGGGCACACTTATTTAGACGAACACAACGTTGTGCGTCTACAATTCGGCTTGGGCGCTCACTGGCTAAATATATCAAATTGGAAGGTAACGAGGGGAATTAAAAGGGTCACCGCTTGCAAACTAAACCGCTAAAACGGCGTCACTACATCTAATGTGGTATCTGGGCGGATGCCGAGCGCTGGCTCCTCTTCCTTCCGACCCGTGATTCATTTCAGCGAGCCTGCTGTGATGTCGGACAGATTACAGACTATATATAGCACGTTATCTTCAATCTCCCTTGCTGCTATAAGACCGGAAATCACTAACAACTCCTTTTCTTTTTGCCGTGGTGTGGTTGGGGGGGGTGTTGTTTATAGCATCAATCCTTTGTTTTATATTTATTACATATACAGCACTATACTATGCCATCTCTCTGTTATCTCCCTCTATCTTCTAGGGTTATCCCTTCCCCCTGGATTCATGCTGTTCAATTTGTTCCCTCCTTCCATAGTCAGTCCTGCTGATCCCTGGGCAATGGGATCTGCCAGTCACATCTGTAAGAAGCAGCGGCCTCCCTGAGACAGGACCCTTGTCTCTCTGACACACACACTGGTGCAGACAAAGTGGCTGTGTCTGTGGGCGTGGATGTAGCATGGCGTTGGCGGCGAAGGGAGCGCCCCTCCCCCCTCACGGCCCCCCGTGGCGCTGCGACGCCCCGACAGAGGACAACACTCGGACACATAATTCACAAGCATGTAGCGACGTGCATCGAAAGAGCGCAGGGAGCAAACTCGCATGCGAAGCCATCTGCTGAGGACTTGAAGTGGGGGGAGGGGGGCCGATACGAAGGGTTTAGGCGGATTGCAGTGACAGGAAGACAGTATGAATGATTTATAAACGAGGAACAGAGGACGAGAGCCAGTGTTCATTTGCTGGCGTAGAGACGGAGAGGTGCAACAGGAAACTCTTGAGCGCCAATCAAACACAGTGCCACTGTAACTTGCCACAGTCAACTATTTCGGAATCCACAGGCTAGCGTCGTCAGACCTATAGCCGACGATTAAGCCTGTAAGTGACAATACTTGAGTTCTACAGGCCAAGGCGTCCTCTTCCGTGCACTGGATGTTGTTTACAGTGATTAGCAACATAATATGTGAGAATGGAGCTCGGCTCCATCCATTTCTATAAATAGACACAGTATCTGCATATAAATGCAGTCACATTTTCATAATAAAGCTATTATCATTTTTAGACCAAAGCCGTATTATCCTAGATTGCATTTCGGCTGCATGTGTTCCTCCTCTTTTGCTTGCCACCCGGGCTGTTTACCTGCACTGAATTCAACCAAAGCCCGATCAAACGCGATTAGGCAATACCACCAGGATGAGAAACAAGGATGTTTCCGCTTCCAGACGTTTGTGCCGCTGCTACAGATTCTGCATTCATATGCAGAATCTGTTCAGAGAGATTACACAAGATAGGTGTGTTATCATACGGGTTGGCTTGTTTACCCTGATCATATGAAATATATCCGTGTAAACACTGATGTTACATTCAACAGGCGCGCTCGGTTGGAAAACCAATGTAAATCTAAATCTGGATTCAGATAAACACAAGCTACTGCGGAATCAGAAACAGCAATGGGCCGGAATAGGTCAGAAGGAAAGAGAGGACAGCAGAAAGCAAATCGTTAGGGTAAAACCAAGGGAATAGTACGTGTTTGCGCTGCCATGATCAGTAATCGAGAGTCATGTTATTGATTTGGCGGGGCGGGTAAGTCTGATCGATAGGGGCTTCGAGTGAGTGAGTGTTCACGTGTGTGTGTTTGTGTGTGCGCGCGCGTGTTTGCCATTCCCAAATCCGTTGTCTAATCTAACATCTTACACACACCTGTGCTGACTCATAGTCACTTTTTGTTTACGATGCGTATGTGTGCTAGAGGATGTGTGGAGGGGATAGCATAGACAAGGTGAAGAGCCCCAGGGTTAGTACCCCCCCCACCCCCAGGCCAAGAATAGAAAGAGGCAGTAAAAGAGAAATTATGGCTCTTTTTGATAGACAGAGGGCAAGAGATACAGACGGGACAAGATAGAAGGTCAGAAGGTGGCCGACAAGCTAATCTCTGTGCACTGTGCTCGCAATCTCTCTCTCTCTCTCTCTCTCTCTCTCTCTCTCTCTCGCTCTCTCTCTCACTGTCCCTGGGGGTGAAAATGAGTGATGATCTGAAGTCTGACGCAGAAATATAGTAGTTGTGTGCAGCCATCCTGACCCCAACCTGGCCTTACATCACCGTGCTGACTCATGCGGCTCTATATAAACAGCAGTGAGCTGCAGCTCCCCCTGCTGGTGACCTGGCACGACCATGTGAGCCGAGACTGCTGGGACTGCATTCAGGCCAGGGGTCAGGGAGCAGTGCCAGCCTCCAACTAATGGAACATCATCCGGCTCACTGCCGGTGCCTGACTGCACTCGCACAACATGGCTTACAGATGGAGACCACCACAGACACGATTATTGAATTAAAGGGATCATTATGAGCCGAACTCTTGAGTTTCCAGCGCCAGTAATTGTTTGTCACGTCTCCGTGATTATATTGAGTTGTAGGATATTAAAAATGATCAGCCACAGCAAAACTTCTTGATGGATTGATGGATTTGGATGCCAAAGGCACAGTAATGTAATCTTGTTCCTTAAATTGTCTGACTACCTGATTAATAATCTATTATTTATTAATAATCGCCGCACAATAGAATCAAGATGTGTAGTTAGATGTGATTGTGCAACTCTAAGTGGATATAGCCCTATTTGTCTGTCTGTCTGTCACTGACCCCATCATGCATTTCGGGTGAATGTGTGGTTGGTCACAGGGCTCTCAATGATAAATAAATAAATAAATAAAAATAAAACACTCAGAGAGCTTCTGCTAGTCAGCTGAGAGCCTGTAATGGAACAGCGTTTGAACGCATTCCGGCGCGCCAACAGACACTCAATCGCACGCGCCCACCAGACACCAGAGGCCTGCAGACACATTAGCGCCTCGATAAATGGGATTACTGGATGCGGCGTAGGCAGAGGAGACGGGAAACCAGAGTGAGAGGGATGGGAAGAAGAAGTGGGGGGGGGGGGGGGTCAGGGAAGGTTGGGTGCCGGACTGGCAAACCCATTAACAATTCATCAATCTCACTATGTCGCAGAACATTACATTACACAATCTTCGATATCCAATCTGACACCCTCTCCCCCGCGCCCTCCCAAACCCCCTTCCTGCAAGCATTACGTCTAATCTCAACACTGCATCCATCAATCGCATTCTCAAAATCTGGATTTACAGTTAATCCGACCCCCTGTCAGCCTTTCGCTGCTATGGCGACAACATCCAGAGGTTAGTGGAGCCGCTTAAGTCCAGGATGACCCCATTGGCGATTTCGAGTGCGGCTTGCAAAGTGCTACTCCAATTACGGCACAAGTATGATCGGGCGTCCAATCGTGGAAGAGAGGCGGGGAGAGAAAAGCGTTTGGGCGCTGTCTTTCGCCTCACGTTCAAATTAATGGCACTTACGGATTTGTCACCGTGCCTTTCCAACCCTTGCACTCATCACCCGAGCTAACTGGAGCGCGTGCGTGTGTGTGTGTGTGTCTGAGTTCATATAAATGTCTGAGCATGGAGAACATACGTGTGTGTGCGGAGTATGAGCAGCCAAGAGAGTATACACATGTGAGGGCAAAGAGGAGGTGGTGGGGAGGGTTCGCCTCTAAAGAGGGCACTCTTTAGTCACACACGCAGGCACGCACGCACGCGCATACACACACGCAGACTCACATGCGCACACTTAAAACCGGTGCCAATGCAATCAGAGGAGGACTCTGATTGCAGAGAGAGAGAGAGAGAGAGAGAAGGATGCCCTTCAGCCAGTTCCCTTGTGTGGTGGCTGCTAAAGGATGCTAAAGGCCGAAGATCGGGTACAGTATAAACAAAGCAGGCATGTCGGCCACAAACACATACAAACGATGTGGCACATGCAGGGAATCGAGTAGGAAGTCAAGAGGAGGTTTCAAGGAGACTGGGGAGGAGAGCGTTATAGTGAGTACAATCATTATATAATAATAACAATAGTATAGTAATAGTAAAAGTATTAGGGGGCAGTAAGGGATTAGGGGTTTAGGGGATTAGGGGTAACATTTTAGTGATAGTCGACCACTCTACATGAAACAATTCTGACCCATTTACTTTTAGAAGAATAAATACTGTTTTTGACCCAAAGAAAAATTTACATACATTGAAGATGTTAATATGTTTTATATCCTGCACACCTGATACTAGAGATTCAAATAGTTATCACTGGCTAGCATTGGCTAGCATTGGAACAGCTACAGACAGAAGTTGTCCGTACAGCACAGAAAACAATTTTCTCTTATGGCAAACAGAGAAATGTACTGAACCGTGAATGTATCATACTGTTCCATCCCTACTCTCTACTCCTCCTTATACAGACCTAAAAGGCTCACACCCTTACTCCTACAGTCACACATCCTCTACGTACAGCAGATGAGTTCCAAAATATAAATACATTTGTGCATTTCATTTGATGGCTGTACCTTTAAGGCTCATGTTTTTACATGTTACTGTAATGATATGTGGCCAGCGTGTTTTTTATTGTCAGATGTCCCTCAATGTGACAAATGCCTGCTCATTTTTCCATTGCCTCAGCTGTCACTGCTGAGTCATGCAGCATTATTTCTTACATTGTATCAGTGTCCTGCACAACTAACAGCTAAATAAGTTCAACCGAAAACCGACTGTGGACAGATTTGAAATGCTACGTTTGGCCGTCACTTTGCAGTAGAAAGTGCCGGCATCAAGCAACAGGGAACACGAAGCATGTGGGAATGTAACACCGCTTTAACCGTGCAGCACCTCATTGACTATTATTGCTTTTTGCTGGGACACTGTAGGGAAAGCCATTTCCGCAGCAAATAATAGATGTCAATCTAAAAGTCGGCTTCAGTTAAGCAGTTTGGGTTTACACCAATTGGGAGGTGCAGCGTTATAGATCAACGTAACGTCCAGTGAAACATTATAACAAGCATACAGATGTGCATTAAAATGCGTGCACACATGCGCATAAACACAAAACCACATAAAGCACTTCTAGGAAAAAAAGAGAAAAAAAAGAAAACGAAGAGAAAAACTGATATTTTTTATAATAATCTGCAACATGGTGAACGGCCAAAGACATTTGTGTTGTGAGTTCTAATCTTCAGCCTGCTGTGTTCACATCAACTGTTGTACGTGAGGGGGCAGTGGAGTCCAGTCCAGCGAGGCAAAACGGCACTGAAGCGAGGGAACCATGCTGATTCAGGAGGGGCAGGCCAGACCCGAAAGGCAGAACCAAGAGCACATCCATCATGCCGAAGCCAGTGTTTCAGTCTGGAACCCCCCACGGAAACTGGACAAGCCAAGCATTAGCGACTTCCCAGAGGGAAGGCTAAAAGAAGTCAGAATGACTGATGAAAACCTAAGGGTAGGCCGATGGCAGTGTGGAATGGCTTATGTCTCCCGGGATGGGGAACATTTCAAAGGGGTTTCTGCCCCTACAGGATCCCTGGCCGGGGGCCAAATAAATTGAGTCCCCTCCCTCTGGATAAAGTGGGGTGTGTAGGTAATGTTTACGTCTGGCAAAGGAAAGGACAGAAGGTACACTGTCTTCGCAGCAGCTCACAGAGCTAGAAAACAATCTGAACACATTTGCTTTGCTCAGCATTATGGTCACAGAGAAAGCAGCGTACAACTACCTGAGAAAGTCTGTTTACCACTGACTCTTACAGGTTTTTAAACATTATTACAAATGTGGGAAAACAACTAAATATATAAAACAGAGAATGGCACACAACTGTTGTCACGCTACAGAAGCTAACTAATGATGCTAGTCCTGCATGTTACCAAAAATACATACTGTATTCACACAAGCGAACCCACAGCTGTTGTACAAATGGTGTCATTAACCCTCTTTAATCTCTGTGAGCGAGCATTGAAAGTTTGCTAAATATCACTATTTTCTACTGAGGCGACTACAGAGCTTACAGAGGAACACCACCCACATGAAGACCCACAGCAAATAACCTAAAGACCCTGATCAATTCCCCGCGTCATCAACAATCAATCACCGGCTAACAAACTCCTCTAAGCACCCCCCTCCCCTCCCTGACATCCTCGTGTATGAAATGTAGTGTGGTGTTCACTGTCCAACAAAGAAACCTGGCTGCTCAACACAGCCATCAGAGAAAATGCTTCCTCCTCTCATGTGATGTATATCTTTGCTGCTATTCAGCACTCCCACTGACAAGCTGTATATACAAAATATACACTGTATCCTGTTGCGTATCGATGACATTGTCTCTGGGCATATGCTTACCGCGAGAAAATGCACACCAACATACACACACCTTCTTATCTTGTCAGGTCCAAACCAAAGCTTAAACGCACAAACACAGCAAGTTAGGATTTATTATTGGCTATGTAGCAAAACAGTACCAGAGGTCCTAAACCCAGTGAGATATGTGCAAATGCACTGCTAAAGGACAGAATAGTCAAGGACAGAAAAGATTGACAATCAATCATGAATAAAAAAATGACAAAAAAAAAAAAAGGAATATAAATGATGATATTATTCTCAAATATATTCTCAGGGCAAAAATAAACCCTACACCTTTACAGTTAGTCCTTGAAAATAAAAAATACTAAGGATAAAAACAGACAAAAAAGAAAATATGGACACTACGTAAACAAAAACATCCATAACAAAGGCTTCTTTGCTATTACCACATGTATTCAGTAGATAAAACCGTTTTTAAATTCTACAACCATGCTCGAAAACCAGCAAGATGTGAAAAGTTTGTAAAACTACATTGAAGCACACTCACACAAACACTAAATCTCCAGACACTCAAAGTCACTCAAAGGACCAATGACCGACACAAAAATCCAAAAGAAAACTCTAAACAAATGTAATAAAAAACAACAACGCCAACACACATAGAACAATCCTCGGCACATCTCCGTGTGTTGTGCGCTCCACGTACCTTGCAGAGTTTCTGGTAGCGTGGCGAGGAGATGGCCATCCTCTGGAGCCTGTGTAAGAACACCACCACTTTCTGGAGGGAGGTCCGGACCATGGCCATCATCTTAAGACTGCCACAAGTCTGTAGCAGTCTGCTTCTGCTCCGCATGCTAACACTGCCCTGCCGCGCACATATTGCTCTCCCTGCTCACTATCCCTGCTCCCCTTCCGCCCCCCCACCCAGCCAGACGCCCAGACCCCAGCCAAGCTGACGTGATGCACGCACACACACACACCTTCTCTTCACATGCTCTTTCACGTGTTCAAGGATAAAAAAAAAGAAAAATATAATAAAAAAGAAAACACCCCTCGCCGACGCTTCCGACACACTTGGAAAATGTGATGCGCTGTTCACACGCTAAATCCACAGGATGCAAACTCCGCCAGCGCTCGCTCTCCCGATAGCCAGTCACTTTCAGACAGCTGCCGGTTAGCAAAACACGGAGCAACACTTGCCCGTGCGCGCGCACGCACACACACGCACACACGTGATGGTGCGACCAGCCAGGCAGTACAGTGCAGGACAGGACGAGACGCGACGACACGAGGCACTCACTTTCTCCTCCACCCGGACATTCACACACAGAGCGCTCCCACCGCCACGGAGACAAATATTCCCACTGCGCGACACAGACATCCGACGATTAACCAACAGCGAGAGGAGGTGAAGGGAAGGGTAAAAGAGTGATGGGGAGAGAGAGGATCGCTGGATGTGTGTGTGAGAGAGAGGGGATTCTCGGTCGAGCAAGGATCACTTTTCCTTTTTTTTTTACACCAACTGCTCCACAAAGACAGTCACACGGTGTGTGTGAGAGAGAGAGAGAGAGAGAGAGAGAGAGAGAGTACAAGATCAACGCAATTCTCCCCTAATGGTCCAGCAAAAGATGGAGTGAGGGAGCAATAGAGTGAGAGAGTCAGAGAACCATGAACACTCGGCTAACTGACGATAAACACTCCCTCCAATGTGGCGAGAGGATGGCCAGCAACGAGTGAATAAGAGGGAGGGAGAGAAAGAGAAAGAGAGGGAACAGAATTCAGAGCACACATGAGACGCATCAGCAGGAGAAGGAAGAGCCATATGCGCGCGAGAGAGACGATGAGAAAGAGATAGATAAAGAGAGAAGGGGAGACAGAGAATAAGAGATAGAAGGGGGGAGACAAAAAGACAAAAGGGGGAGAGAGAGAGAGAGAGAGACAAAGAAAGAAAGAGAAGGAGGAGAGAGGGACAAAAGAAAGATAATTAGAAATGGGAGCGAGAGAGCGAGAGAGAGAGAGAGAGAGAGAGTGCGTCCCAGATGTAAGATCCCTGGAAACGGATTACAGCAGCTGAGTGGCTGGCCTTTACAGGACAACGCGAGACAAAAAAGACAAAGGGCATGGAAAGAGAGGGGGAGAGAGGCTGAGGGAGTGGGCGGAGCAAGAACAAAAAAAGGCTTTTCACCACCTTTCCTCACAGATGAGAAAACAGTATTTAATAGAATTCATCTGCAGGAAGCACAACAATTCAGGGAGCATTGCTTCTCGGACGGAATTGAGAGGTGGCATGTTTGATATATGTGGGTCATGTGTCACCACCCATGTTGTTACTTGACTGACGAATGGCCTATTCAGCTATTGGCGAAAGTACTCATTGTAAATCTCTAAATGCATTAAATTTTTATTAAGAAAAGGTCAAGTAAAAGCTGCCTCGCATCTAGAGGTGTGCAGAGCTTTATCGTCTTTTGTTAGCCATTCAATTACTATTTGAGTGTTTGTGCTCACTGCATCATCGGAAGTAATGTGGCAAGTTAAAGGTTGTCTAAGCTAAATCTAAGATAATACACTTTTTTGTCAAATTCAACAAATATCTTCTCACATTTCGCTGAGAAAAAAAAAAGATCTAATACTTCTACACAGCCCTGGCTCCTTAAATAGTAACATAAACAAAGTGGCGAGCACCGCTCACGTCAACAACGTGTGATGGGCCGCCGCATAGAACCGCGGTGCGATACTGTTTTGATTTGAGCTCGAAGTTAGCAACAATGACAATGGAAGAGATACAATCACTAGTTTTTAAGCAAATTCTGATTCTATTTTTAGAAAAGTTTAATGGCTTATAACAAGCAGGTACAATAAAATAGCATTTGACCAAATAACTGCTGACTATTATTAAAATCTCACCCCATCTCACCCCGTAATAAAATGAACCATTTGCAAGCCTTATGCCTCGTTTCGACATACAGTAGCTCTAGTGTACATGCGATCAACCAGAAGTCCATTCATTCCTGCGTGACCTCCGGTGTGTTTGCAAAGCTCCACCTTCCGTTTTTTTTTTATCTGCCTCTAGCACTTTTTCCATGATCAAAATAATTTGAGTGTGTAGGCTATGCTATTTAATCCATCCGTATATAAATGCACTGCCTTGCGTTGAACACCAGAGTGTATATTCTAAGAAATTATGGACACCAAGCAAAGACATGTAGAAATGAGGTGTTATACCTACAGAAGTTGGCCTGTAAGACTAAGCTTGGGGCTTAATGACACACTACGTACAGTACATTGTTTATAGAATAAAAAAAGCCAATTGCCCTCTATGGAAAACGGCTGTTCTATAGGGAGCTGGTATTTATTAGTAGGACATTGCAATTGGTAAAGTGTTTTTCTCCTCTCTCATGCAACGGCACACAAGGTGTATATGGATCTCTGTAGATCTGCAGTGATTCACAAAGTAGTGGCTCTCGCAGCAGGACTGTCGCCAACACACTTACTACTTATTACTTACAACACATACCCTGCTGTATGACTCACGCTCACAAAAACACTCCACAGCTCCAGTGAGCCTCTAGCCCACTCTCATCTCCACGTCCCATACGCTGTGACAGCCACCAGTGTCCAGACTGGGGGCTTTTCTCCTCACCAGCAGCACAATGAAACCAACACATTTGAAAGTCAAATCTGCCTGTG
>JAODTR010000017.1:1466578-1484142 GCA_025399935.1 Amblyopsis rosae
ATTTACAAAGGCACGAGCAAACGTTTATTCTTCCAGCATAGAATATCGCTTTTCTTCTTTGGTCATACGCTTATACTGTACTGTTGAGACATTATTTGACCAACTCAAAAACAAATTACTGCTTGAACCGCTGATTTAAATGGTCGGGCAAACGTATATTCTTCCAGCATTCGTATAATAGCCGTTCGCTTCATCTTAATTGTTCATATGAGACTCAACTCGAGACACTATTTTCAACTCATAAATGTATTACTGCTTTTACAAGTTGGGGTGTTTGTTAATTACATAACAAGATTCAATAGTTTCGAATTATTTATATCATATAGTCCAAGTGCACTCTACTTTCTGCGTCTACTTGTTTTGTAAAATAATTAAACTAATTTCAGCGCAACAATTCCCAAACCCCGCCCACAGGCCCGAGAGTGCCTCTGCCCCGCCCACTTGCCCGACAATGCCTCTGCCCCAGAGTGCCTTTCTGCAGCTAGACCCTTCTCGAGATTTAGCCCTAGGTCTCTCTCTCTCTCTCTCTCTCTCTCTCTCTCTAAGATGATGCACACACCAAGTAAGACTTTCAGAGTCTTACTTGGTTGACTGGGTTCAATACATGTGTATCCACAACGGAGAAGACAAGAGCCAAAGGGGGAAGTCAGAGAGCGAGAGAGGTCAGGTCAGGTAACCGGGCATACCTGAGTGTTTTTTATTACCAAAGCAACGCTCTCAGGTGACAAACAAACACAGAGGAACGAGGTCAGCTTTTGTGTGATTTCACACTTATATTTATACAGTACAAACTGTATCAACAGAATTGATTTACAGTAAATGATAATGTTACATACTAAACACTTTGTTCCTTTAGTTTATTTCAGTACACTGTAAATTGTAACTGACAATTACTATGGCCATACTGCCCTTACAGTGTACCGACTAATCTCCACTGACTGCCAGAGCTGGGAAGTACAAATACTTATGTACTGTACTTTATAAGGTATATGTACTACTCAAGACTCAAAACAAGCTAGTTACTTTAGTGTTAATGTGTTTGGAAACATGATGAAAAAAGAAAGAAAGGCTCTTTTGTTATGCTACTATAATTCATTCAGATTTACCAGAATAGGCTATTATAAACGAGAAACGGGAAAATAAGTGGCAAATCTTGCAACTGTAGCCTACCTACACTATCTACAGATTAATTAGCAACTCTTCTGCATTTAGCCACAGGCTCTCATCTACATCGAATGTCATCTTGGGCAATGCACTTAAGAAATCATATTTTTGCATGCCTGATCCATCCCTAGAAATAGGATACAATGGGAAGGAAGCAGCTGTGTTGGTATATGTTCTAAATAGTATAAGCCATTTTAGATTTGCAATATACAGTATTTCTATCAGATATTATGCAATAACAGTTTTGAAAAGAGTACGTAAGCATGCTAATTGGCCTGTAGGTAGGCTACATTATTTTGATGGTGGCTATGTCTATGAGAAAAAAATCCATGACATTTGAAAGATCTATGGCCTACATTGAATGCCGTTTGTGCAAAAGTAATGAAAAAGAATCCATTTTAGCCCATATAGACTGCGGTTGTGCTCACCGTGTTAAGAGTTTATGGCAATTGTGTAAAACTATATCAGGATATATTATAATAACATTATTTAGATTATATGATTAAAACATTAATGTCTTCTCGAGGTTCAGTTAGCTTTTACTTAGAAACAGCCAGTACAGTGTAATATTGTTCACAAATTTACAGAGCCTGTACTTATACCTAAGTAATGACTTTGTGTACTTTTGACACCTCTGCTGACTGCAGTGTTCTAAAAGGATTCTGCATCTGCAACAATTGCTTTCATTAAACCGTAACACACTATAGCATTTAGTGAGCGAGAGCACACAGTAGCAGGTTATATGCTTGGTCCCTGTACTGGTGTCAGAACAGAACCACATCCCTGCTCAGTCTCTCCCTGGGTCTCTCAACAGGAGACCCAGGCTGACCCCCCCCCCCCCCCACACACACACACACACACACACACACCCGCCCCTCCCAATCCCCTTCTAGAAGACTGTGTGTGAGACACACTTTTACAGTGTTTCATGTTTTTGAAAAGCCACTGCTCTATCACACACCCAACATCACATACATGTACAATATTCAGCACAGGTGTAAACCCGTGCACCCACAGTAGCTGAACACCTATGGTAGCAACTGGTTTTCAGCTCACTGATGACCGAAAATCAACACGCCACAACTTCCTGTCCCTAACCAATATGAGGAAATAGAAGCCTATATGGACTGGTTATGTGCATAACTAAATTAAAATGCTAAAGATCCCGTCATCCATGCTCGCATGCACACACACACAGGTAAGTAAAATGGAAGACGTGTATTAATAATTTTCTATTAGTTAAAACCACAATAGTCTTGTCCTTGTGACAAACAAGTTGTTGTTCACAACATTCTTACTGCTTACTTACTGCACTTTGACAGGTTTATGACCATGTTCCCCGTTAATGATTGTTTATCCTAACCCACCAAGAGTTTAACAGATTGCACATTCAATTCCAGGGCTCTCTAAAAAAAATAATAAAAAATAATGGCTTGCAACAACTGATTTAGATTTAACCAATATACAATATTGGTCTTTCTTAGAGGAGCTAAACTACATTGCAAGTTTTCCCTTGCAATAAAAGAAAACGTTAGTATTGGGGTTGCTTGGCAACCAGAATCCTTGTAAGAAAAGCATTGCGGTGTGGAGACACCAACTCCAACAGAAAGACGGAATTTCTGGCGCAGAATAAGCCAACGCACTATAAGGCTGGGTACTTGCCCCGTCCCGAAACCTTAAACCTCTACAGATCAGAAGAGGATGTTAATGGACTGTAATAAGGTGGAGCTAACAACAGTATATCTTCTTTTTTCTTTATTATATATAAAAACATATGATACATTGATTTACAGAAATATATATATCATATTATTATTATTATTATTATTATATTTATTTCCTTATCATTTGTAACTGTATACCCAAATTCTAAAGAAATTGGGTGGAAACCCAGACAATAATGGTTTTTATTAATTCCATGGTTTTTACCTAGTTTTCCGTTGTTTCTTATTTCTTGTTGTTTAATTTAATTTGTTCCCTTTATCCTTTGTTCAAATGTTTTTAACTGTAAAGCACGAAGAGTTGCACATTGTGTATGAAAGGTGCTATACAAATAAAGTTTATTATTATTAATTATTATTATTATTATTATTATTATTATTATAAATAAATACATACATACATAAATAAAAAATGTATCTGCCATATGGCAAAGGTCCATACTGTAGTTGAGCATTGCCACTAGGTAGCTATCTTAGTAATGGCCACAAACTGTTATTTCAAGCTAACAAGCTCAGGCCCTATCTAAATAAATAGAAAGAGCCATAATTGCGCTTCCAATGGTCAACCGGGAAATAGAATCATCAATGAAATCTGATCAAAACCGCACAAAAACTATCTAGGTGCACGGTCTAAAGCGCAAGGCGCAAATTGGATTTAGGGCGCTTGGTTCAAAAGAGCTGGACTTACTCTCTTCATTATCCATGGGTGTGTTATGGGCGTAACATACGATAAACCAATCAGAGTTTTGCCTCGTTTCCTTTAAAAATCCAGGCACGCTTGCATCATAGGCAGATTTATATTATACCGGCGGGTTTGTAAAAGCGCTGGGGCAGACCATCTAGGCAATAGCGAGATTTCTAAAATATGTTTGTGTATTTTGTGTGCTTTACAATGTACTATACAAATGTTGAATCCTTTGCATATTTCTGCGGTCCTGCACGTCCCTGTATGTGTAACAAGCAGCGTGTAGATGTTGTCCACCTATAGAAAGTTTCCATGCATTTAGTTAGCTAGCTCATGTGTGTGCAGCAGCACAGTGTAGACTACATATAAAAGTTGTATTTGGTTAAAGTGTACCTGTACCCTATAATGTGTTTTTTGATCTGTAAACTAAGTAATAGGACAGATCTGTGATGAGAAACACAAATGCAGGAAATTTAGAAGTTTAAATTCCCAATTTAAAAAAATCTGTCTGATTCTGTCCTGCTAAACGGACGGTGCCTTGTGAAAAATGAGACAAGCGCAAAACTAAACTAAAGGAACGTTAAAAATCACATCAAATTATTGATGTTCAAAAAAAAGTGTGCAGTCTGTCAACCTCAAATTTTAACAAGTTTAAATGTTCAACACCAATCTCATAAAGCACATAAACCCCTAAAAAGGAAATGTTATAAGCTTCTTACTTTATATCTGTGGGTGGAGCTTATCAAAGAGAAACCTATGGAATGGAATGTGAATAGGAACAGAGGGTGTGGTCCTCTAAACCCACCCTTCATTCTTAGCCAATATTTTACTTTCTCTTTCTCCTGGAGTGTTGTTATAGTTACCCATCTTCAGAATGCTTCCGTGTTGCAGATACAATAAATACAGGGACTAGGTACACACCTTGGCATCAATCATGCAATTTAAATCTTAATTTAATCAAGGAAGGTACGCAAAACTAGCTAAAAGATCATTGATGTAGAACATTCAGGCTCATACCAGATCTCCATTTGATGATGTCATTGAACTCCTCATTAGCTCCTCCCTCTGTGTAACCACCAGGTGATGCCATGACCTCAATTAATCCACAAATAATTTGAAATATGGAGCCTGGTATCGTTTTACACAGTGTAATGGTCCACACTGCACCTGTAAGTAAATATATGTTATTATTCTTTGGATTTAAAACATAAAAAGTGTAGAAACTTGGTTTACAATCGATTGTTATGAATTCCTTAATGAATAATTTAGCAATGTGTTAAACTCCTCTGCTGTAGAGCAAGTACTTTATAGGACATTTGTGGGAGAGGCATTCCCTTAATGGAAACACTCACTACAGACACACTTACAGTATGTGTGTGTGTGTGTGTGTGCGCGCGCGTGTGTGCGTGTGTGGGTGTGTGTGAGACAAACCCCCAACATCTGGTTTTCCCCAAATTTTGCTTTACTATAATATATATATAACTACATTCACACTTTTGCCTGGATTCTTTTTCATTTTAAAACAAATTAGGGACAGTTCACCTACTTGCATTAATTTAACACGCAATCAAATTCTATACATATTTTATTAGTATATGTTATTACACTGATATGACGCACTACAATTGTTCATTATGATCAATGTGCTTGTCTTGTAAACATATGGCTTAGTGTGACCAGTCTTTAAGTAAAATGTAAGTTCCCTTTCATAAAAGCATAGTGTAGGCCTAGTCTTGTTGTCCAATTTGGTAATAGAGAAACTTTACCATGAAAGGAGATAGTTGTGATGTTTTATCAAACTGCATGTCGAGTTACAATGCTTTGGGGATGATGCAACATCTTCAATATATTTAAAAAAAAAGGCAAACACAGATTTGTCCGGTGTCGTCTTAATTTCAGTTCCTCTAATCATACAGATAGTATTGACATATACATGGCCAAAACAAGGATGAGGATAGATTGAATGATTCAATCAATCCATTAAATGGTGATTCAATTTGAATACCCATTTATTAATGGATTCTATTCAATATGGACATTTTTAACCCAATAAAGAATAGATTTGAAAAAATAATTAACATAACAATGCCTGTAGGTTTCCAGGCAAATACATTAAGGTTACTTGTGTAGTGTTGCAAGGCTGTGCAAGTCCTTTAGATTTTCAAACTTGCCTGTTACATAGAAAACATTAAATGTCGGGGCTTCGTGGTTTTTACTTTAAGATGCACAAACAAATTAAAACAATAACATGCTCTGGCCTGCACGGACGTTTACTGTTTAACTACATTAATATAGTGACATATAGTGACACCGAGTGCCTCCAAATCAGATAGGTTACACTACACACATCAGACATAGGCTATAGAGTAGCAGCTACTCACCTTTGCTGTCAGCAAGCAACGCGAAGGCTTCCGTAAAAGCAGCACAAAAGTTTAGATATGTGGCTAGAGCAAAGTATTGGTACTGAAAAGATCAACGTAAATGTTCCGATTATTTACGCCATTCTTTCTGGGAACGAGGCACTCGACTGTCTATGCTTAGGAAACATAGTACAGTCCTCAAGCGCATCTACGCTTCACAACATTATTTTCCCAAGATTAGTGTTCGGCAAATCACTCCGGTATTTTTCTCGAATGCACGCGGTATATGGTCGATTGGGAGACGGAGCAAAGTTTTTCTTTTCACATTGACCACCCCAATAGTATAGAGTGTTGTTCCCAAAGTTTGTCGCCCTCTTGCAGTCTTTCCTTGCTTTTCTTCTGGCTGCAAACTTCTGACGCGCATATGGGGATGGAAACATGGCGCGACAGAGGTCACGTGACCGCTTACCAGCGTGCTGGGGAACAATTCCCCATGGGAAAGTAAAAGTCTCACTTAAATGCATTATGATAGGTTACGTTACATATACATACACATACATATACATATATAAATAAACACACACGCAGTATAATATATCACATATATTATAATATGTGACATGGTTACTTTTATTTCAGTTTTGGCCTCCTATGCACCAAATGACCAAGTGTAGGAAGGGAAGGGGTTGAATAATAGATTGTGCCCCACGGTGACAGTCTCTGGGGCTCTGGGAGATGTTGATCCTCCATTGTTAAGGCTCTGCCTGCACCCTCCCTCCTCTCAGTTGTCACTGCTCTTTTGTGACGCTTCCTCACACAGCTCAGTTTCAGAAATCAACGCCATACCGGGCTTGGGACAGGTATCAAGTGTCGGCAGGATGGGATGGAGGGAAGAGCGAGTAATACTGACCTGTGCATTCACATACCTGAGACAGGTTGGGAGGCAATTCACATTACTAATCTCTCCTGTGTTGAAATATACTTGAATTCATGAAGAAATCACTATTGTTTATGCCAGACTGAAACTTTAAAAAGGAGCGGGTTGCCTATATTCAGTGTACCTTCATATAAAAACATGGAACAAATTATTGGGTTTTGAATGATTCCCAAGGCATCGCCCTTGCATCTAAATTATAAAGACGTACGTCATCCTACAGTGCACTGATGGGCTGCACTGCAGCCAGAAATGTCTACAGCAAGAACATACTGCCCCCTTGTGCACCAAACATGTTACTACTCATATTAGGGTAATTTGTATGAGGGTATGCAATATAATAACTAAAATACCAACATTATGTAGGACTATAACTAATGCATTAAACATATTGATGTAACACGCGATTTCAGAACATATGAAGTTTTCTTTCAATGATCAGATTAGGTGTATGTATACAAATATTAACATTGTGTAGACTAGAGAACATGACATTTTACAGAAAATTGCGTTTTTCTAAAATAATGTAATATTTTACTGTTGTTTCCAATAAGACGAATAATAAACCAGAATAAGCAATGTATATAATGTTTACCAATGATTTTAGCAACCAGTAGGGGTAGGATTATACTGTAGAAAGCAGCATGTCCTCCTGCATATTTCAATACAGTTTTTCAGTCACATATAATAGGCTAGTACCACAGTTAATAACGTACAGTAGTTAGTGCTACCATGACTGAGCGTATTGAAATGTTATCCTGTGTCAAATTAGCGAAAGTGGCGTTTTGTGCAGTTTAAACTGAAGGAAACAATGGTTTAAGGTTTTTATAATGGGGCTTGTTCGCTAGCTATAGCGTTGGTCCTTATCCTAAGATAACATGTCAACCACAATTCGTTAATAACTACGTATGACAGAACGCAAAACAATTTACCAGGAGTGGGGTTCGAACCCACGCGGACATATGTCCATTGGATCTTAAGTCCAACGCCTTAACCACTCGGCCATCCTGGTATGCGGATAAAGGGTTTTAACATGAATTTATAAATACTACTTTCTTTCTAAAAGGATAGACTCGTTTTGATGGTTGTGGCAATATTGGTAATATAAGTAAACTGTCTTATTTTACTCAATAGACTGCGTTGCGTAAAATCAAGTCTTGGCTTCTAATCAAATCTTAGCTTCTCGCCTGACTAGGCTAAACTTCTGCACGGTACCCTTACCGTACAGTTAATGTAAAGTAGCAACAGGTTTATTATTTCATCAAATATTTAATGCGAACCACATCTCATTTGATGTTCAGTCAAAACTGCCACTTTGCAATGATGTTATCCATGTTGTTAATGTTCAGTCTTTGTAGGCTATTGCCAGTAGCTAGTTAGCACTAGCAATGCTAACTAACATCTCTATATTATCAACATTATAACTATCTGCGCGGTATCTTAAGTAATGTTATGCTCAAGATAATATTTTCCTAGCACTTTCAAATAACGCGAAGAGTGGAATCAATCACACGTCCTTACGTGATCTGTTGAAGTGAGTAGAAAGTTCGCTTCACATGGCAGACATAAAGTCACTGCTAAGTGATCTGGTCCTAACTAGACCTGAGAAAGAGAAATGAACGAGTCGTCTCTGGAAAACACAGTACCATTTATAGGAAATTTGATAAGAGCTGGCCTATCAATATTTAACCTAATTGTTTCCTCTTTACTTTTGACATTTGTATTTCTGATCTGGTGGCTATTTCAACAATATATTAAATGAGGACATTTATGGCACTATTCGTTTCCATTAGGTCTATACCTTCCCTGATAGACTATTATCTGTTATTACTTATTAGTTATTACTGTTAGCAGTTATTACATGTTACTATTATCACCTGAATTATAAAAAATATACCTAATGACAATGTATTGTTTTGATTCCCCTGATCCATCATCCAAGCAATACATTACATCATTCTGTCCCTCTATAGATCACCTGCATGGTGAGGTTGTGTTGGAGGCCAGTGCTGACAAATAAAACAGATAAGCTTCTCACAGTCAAGGCCTACATAACCATGACACATCACATTGCTCTTTGAGGAGTGTTGAACCTTCAGGAGGTTGTTTGTCCAGTGAGTACATCTCTTTCTCTGTCACTGACTCACAACTAGACAGTGCTTTGAGAAATTGATGCTTTGAGAAATTTTCCAGAAGCTGGAAAGCAGATTAATCCATTTTATGTTCCCTTCTGTTCTTATTAGCTAATCAGAGCAGGACTATAGGATGAAGATCCTGCCATGATTCGAAAAATAAATTGTTTCAAAATGTCTTAATTTAGAGTGTGAAACCTTGTAATCTAATTTTAAAAATGTGCACACCTGAAAAAAATCCCATCTCTGAAAACTCTTTTGTATTTTACTTTTCCCTTTCTGCACACCTGTAGCGTTCGTTCTACAGTGTTTCAACAACATATTTTCAGTTTCAAACATAGCGCTGTTCTCCCAGCACATTTGCTTGTTTTCGGGGTTTGAAACCTAGAAATTTGTATTATTGTATTTAACGCTCAGAGGGACATCAACTACAATGTGTGCTACGCAATGACAACAGAAGGTATTCTATTCAATTTCAACATTGTTGACAGTGGTAATGCTTTTCACAAGTGTTGCTGCTGTTTCTGGAGACTACCTATTATGTGAAGACCTTTCCACAGTGGTGTGATGTGGATACTTTGCTGCATGTGTGTGCAATGGCCTTTTAGACCTATCTCCATTGTGGATACACTGATGTTTCCTGAAACTACTTGAAGCTCTTTCCGCACTGGTAAGGCTTCTCTCCAGTGTGGATTCGCTGGTGTAATAATAAACTTGAGATCACAGTGAAGCTCTGTCCACACTGTTGACAGAGAGAAGTGGCTTCTCTCCAGTGTGTATACGCTTGTGTGTGTTCAATCTTTATAACCGACTGAAGCTGTTTTTGCACTGTTGGCAGTGGTAAGGCTTTTCTCCAATGTGGGTTCGCTGGTGTATTTTCAAGGTTGATGAGTCAGTGAAGGCCTTTCCACACTGTTGACAGTGGTATGGCTTCTCTCCAGTGTACCCCCAAAAGTATCCCCCAAATTGTAACACTGCCCTCAACACCATTTATTCACCACTCCCACCCCCCAATACCTCACCCATTCCATTCCCCATTGCCTCTCTTCCTTACTGATCCAGACATTCAACTTTCTCTTGCCACACGATACATTTCACAATACAATAACTGCACAAACCATCACATGCCCTCCATCACCTATACCGTCACATTCAGCCCAAACCTCATCCTACACCACAACCTCCTCCCTCCTAAACCCACTCTTCTTTATTTCCACCCATGTGCTCTGCACTGCATAATACCCTCTCCATGTCCTACATCATCACACTGCCAACATACAACAAGCTCACAGCCATGCCCTCTTTCCTAGTCGTACACAACTCTATCCACATCCTTGTTACAGTCAATGCTGGCATGGGCAGGCACCTAGCAATAACAGACCACCACTCCCATCCTATCCAACCCAAACACCTGCGCCATCAACTCCACCAGTAAATCTCAGTCTTCACACTGCCCAGCACTGCAGCCGAATCAGTACATAGCACAACTCTATGTGGCCTCACCTCCTCCACCCACTCCACCCCCAAAATCAAAGCCACCATCTTTGCCGTATAAACTGACATATGATCAGGCAATCAGCTAGCCCGCCGCACACCAAACTCTGAGACATACACCCCAGCTCCTACCACTAGTTGGATCCTTCGACCCATCAGTAAATCCTCAAGTAATCATTGGTCCCACCCTTTCTTACTTTCCAACAGCCCCATATCATTATTCGGCATATGAAACAGCTACGGCGGTACTCTCCCCAACGCGACCGCTGGACTGACGTCTTTTCCAAGAAATCCATATTCCTCCACCCCTCATATTTCCATCTCCTATAGGGAAAATTGCTTAGACCCAGAAGTCCTTGCATGGGCATGGGCAATTCCAAATATCATGTATGTCTGGCCAATGTCTGGCCAAGTCTACAAAATGAAAGACCAATTACCTTGCAGGCTTATAAGAAATGATCTCACGATTAGTCAATAGAAAAGATGTCTGAACAGATATCTGAACAGCTGTTTGACAGTAGGCCTATCTCTGTTCTTGGTCAGTGTCGCCGTGTAACGTCATTCTTCTTTACAAAACAGAATATAAATATGTTTGGAATATATAGGCCCGCTGTATCCTTACTCTGCTCTGTGCACATAGTAATAATTTCTTAAATTAAATAAATATGTCAGGTCCTTTATACTGTAAGAGCAAAGGATAGCATACTGTACAATTGCATAGACACATTCACCTTACCTGTGTCATATTTTTAATTAGCATCATGTAGGGCCTATAGCCTATTTGGGATCATTTACAAACAAAAACTTCAAACAAAAAGCCACAGGTAAAATTATGGAGACAATATAACAATTAGCTGTAAAACTGGATTAAACCATTCCAGATAATGTAATAAAGCATAACTTGTGAGCTGATTGTCTGTTAGGTTGCACTCATGTATTAACCATCGCTATCCTGGAAACTACGTGGATGATACAGCTCCTGCCCAGTGACGTCACCAGAGGGAGATGCTGCCATGGTCATGGACACTATGTCGATGGTGGTGGCTGCCTTTCCTGCAGCTACTGTATGTCTCTTGTGTTGGGTTAGTGAGTTCTATATGCAGAGCCTATGGATGTGAATGAGAGAAGCTTGCATAACCCTGGACACTCTTTGGAAGCTGTAGCATCCAAAGAGTGTCCAGGGTTATGCAAGGTCGTCTCCTGTTCAATAAAGGCAATAAGTTGTCAAAAGGAGATACTGCCATGGTCCCAGACAATGTGTGGACGGCAGTGGCTTTACTGCAGCCATGTCTGCTGTGCAAGGGTAGTGTTGCTATATAGGCCTAATGGTTGTTGAGCAGACCTGGGACCCCTTTGCCGAAGTGCAATGATGAGTTCTGTGTTTGATTCGTGCTGAATTTAAATGCAGGGTCAGTCATTCTTGATAAAGTTTGATAACGTCAATCTCAAATCAAAATCCCTCTGCAGACCTCCGTGGCGGTCGCTCCACACATGTAAATGCATTGTAAAGCATAGTACTAAAGCTTTGTTAATGGTACTTTTAAACAGAGTCTGGGCTGTGTAGAAGTATCACATTATTTTCTCAACCCGCACAGATCATTTTAGATCACCCAAAAAAAGAAAATGTGTATGCATTGGGCCTATAGAGTATATCATATGTTTGAACATTTGACAGATAGCCTAATGATGTGAGATAGCAAGAAAAAGCCAGACAATCAAGTGTATTATTTGTCCCCCTCAATACTTTCTTGTATCTCAAATATTCATACTCATCTAATCTCTAGTGTTTCTATATTCTCACCACTTCAATAAATACACAATAGATTTTATATATGCCTGTTGGTAATATTGTAACGTGTTATTGATCATGTGATGACATTTAGATTTATCCAAAAGCCATAGAATTTATTTAAATATATACATAAAAACACCCAAAAAGCTTTCCTCTAGCGGCCACAAGACACATTTTGGCTCGAGTCTAGCCAATCGGCCCCCAACAGGGTAGACAAGGACAGCACTGCATACAGGGGTTCTTCCTCTTGTACTTCAGAGCGGTCTTAACATTGGTATTGATTTTCCCCATGTACTCATGTGTGCAGCACACATTGGCCTCTATGCTGTTCAGCATGCATCCCTGTTCGTCCACCAGCACGGCCATGTGCAGGAACAGTTCATGGGCCTCCTTAATCCTGGCCTCCAACTCCACCAGCTCTTTGTGTCTGCCCTTGATCTCAGACAGTGCCCCGCTCGTGGAGCGCCCGCCCTCTGCTGACAGGCTCTGGGACAGGCTCTGGGACAGTTCGGCCCAGCCGCGCCCGCCTTTGTCCACCAGCACGTCCAGCTGCTCGTCTGTGATGTCCGATCCCAGGATGGAGGCCTGTCTCTGGAGGCGTGTGCGGCACATGCTCCTCTGCAGCTCCTCAGCTCGGCTGTAGTCGGCGATGGCGGCGTGGAAGGCGAGGGTGAGCGCGCCGTGCTGCGCGCGGGCTACGCGGCTAGCGGCGGCGCCCGGGCCTTCCTGCTCCTCCAACTGCCGACTCTGCTCACCCAGGGCCTGGAGGCGGGTGTAAATAGCCTGGCCGCGCTGGTGGATCTTCCTGGCAATGGAGTCCGAGGCCTGTTTGATGAGGGTGAGACGTCGCACGCTGGTGCTAAAGCGCTCGTTGTGCGTCTTCAAGCGCTCCACCTCCAGCCGGAGCAGGGAGGTCTCCTCGCGAATAGAGTGGGCCTCTTCCAGGATGCCGTCCAAGAGAGACGTGTTCTGGAACACCACGGCCTCCTCCTGGGACAGGTCCAGCGTGTCCTCATTGTCCTCCTGCTGCTCACAAATGGTCTGTAGCATCTCAAGCCTGTCCCGCATGTTGCCTGAGAAACCAACAGAGAAGGACATGCTGGATGTTACAGTAGCTCTTGTGATTGGCAACTCGTCAGTGGAGGGATAACAGGGCTCAAAATGTCCTGTTGTCTCAGTGACACGATACACTTTACTAATTTAAAAGAATAGCAACTGCCATTCCATTAATTAGACATATTCAACAATGAACAAGGAAGGAAAAAAGAGAAATGTGTTAAACATTATCTGACAAATTATAACATTAGGCCACTTCATATAGCGCTGCTTACTCTCTATATTTGTCTGAGACATAATTTGCTCATTATGTTTTCATAAACATTTGAGATATATAATTCACATAAATGTAAATATTTTGAAATACTGATACTGAAATGTGTTCCCTCAGATGAAAATTAAATAAAAGTGTTATCGCATGAAATGAGCATGACATGACTCCTTTAAGAGATAATGAAGATTTAGGATTCAGAACTGTCAAAGTTCAATCAATTGTAATACCTTAAACCCTATGGTGTATAAGAACTAAATGTAAACATTTGAAAAGCAACACTACTTTGAAATTATCTTACCTGTTTTTTTGGCTGCCCACAAAACTCTCCATGAGTGGCTTTTAATTTCCTCTGGAGATAGCATCTTGCCTGTGCTTGAGAGTGAATGTTTTAAGACACACCTTTCCACTGTCACAAGGAAGGTTTTAAAAAAAGAACATTACAAAGGAGCTAATCATTTGAATTGCTAACCAATTCAAATATACACCAAAACATTTTACATTGTCACAAGTGTTTATCATATCAAGATATTTGTATTTCAAAAGATCAGTACTTCAGGAGTAGTCTCATATACAATTGAGACTTGCTTAAATGTATGATCTAAGGAATGTAGGTTTGTATGCCCACCAGGTGCTTTCCATTATCAATCTACCTCTTAATGGTGCTCCCATGGCTAAATGGGTGAGCATTCCTTTAAGTGACAAGCAAAGGAAAATGGTATAGGACTACATTAGGACATCATTTAAAATGCATTGTAATACTTTTTGCATAGCTTAATACAGAATAAATGAACCCTTGGCAAACACACACACACACCAACCTTAGTAGTTTGCTTTGCAGTAGATTTAATTAAATGTAATAATGTTTGTAATAAACAGGAAACCATGGCAAATACTTTTAATGAGACCAACACATTATTAAGTCACAAAGATTCTTCATCAGTGTCATATATATATATATATATATATATATATAAAATCTTGTTTTACATAAATTGCTTTTCTCTCAAACATTATATAAGTTATAGTTACTGTAAATACAAAATGGCATACTTAATGTGAAACAGTATTTGCAGGTAATGTATAGCATTTAGTTGATATCAGAAAAAGTAGTGTAAGATACTAGGACAAACTAAAGATATGGTATGATAGAAATCACCCGACTGACCTAAATGTATATCTGGCTATTAATTGTTGTATTAAAAGTAGTATGGTGAAAACTCCTACCTCCTCTACTAGTCTGAGCTAAGTCTCAAACTCATTATCAAATCAATACATTACTTATATGAAATAATATAAACCTATGCCTTTTACCCAAACATTTTCTTTTTAAAATCTAGACACAAATTATAGCATTTCATCCGGGCAAACACATGCACAAATGGAATGTGATAGGTCAAAACGCCTTGTCTACTTAAAAGCACTACACTGATACAATAGATGTATTGTTATCAGTTATGGTACATGCGGAAATACAGGACTGAGTACAACGTCAAAACATGTACCATTTTATCCATCTTGACAGCAGACATTTTTGTTTGCATCCATCTGTCCCTTGTCATCTTGCTCAATGCTTTTACTTATAACACGGGAAACAACCACAAAACATCTTTTTGAACGGATTGCTCTTGTCAAGGCGTTTGGCCCTGTTAAGTTTGACCATAGCCTCATCCACGGCCATGTCAGTTTGCTGGACATTGGTTTGGACGGAGGTGATCATTGGCCCCTGCTCCTCCACCAGCAGGGCAATGTCCAGGAAGATTTCGTGGATGCTGTTGATGCGGGCCTCCAGGTCTAGCATATCCTGGTGGCGTTTCTCAATCTGGGTCAAGGCCGACCGGGCCGTCTTGCCTTCGGTCATGACGCTCTGAGTGAACACGTTCCAGTCGCCGTTCTCAATCATCTCCTCCACCTCGTCGCCTGTCATCTCCAGCCCCACCACCTCCATCTGCCTCTGGATGTAGGTCTTGCAGCTCTCTCTGTGGCTCATCTCCGCCTCGTTGTAGTCGAACATGGCGTCGCGGAAGCCGTTGCTGAGGCCCGCATACTGCGTTCGGGCAATGCGCGAGACGGTGGCGCCGGAGCCGTGCTCGGCTTCCACAGCGCGCGCCGTGCTGTCCATGTCCCGCAGGAGCTTAAGCACCCCCTCTGCGCGGGCCTTGATGTCGGCACCGATGGCGTTGGAGTCCCTCTTGATGGTACTCATGCGGGTGGTGCCATGAAGCACGCGGGAGTTCTGCTCGCGGAGCCTCTTGACCTCCAGGCGGATGAGCTGGACCTCACGGTGGATTTCCTGGGACTGCGTGAAGATCTCGTCCAGGGCAGGGCTGTTGTCAAACACCACCGCCTGGTGAGGAAGTTCCTCCTCCAGGTCCACGTTGCTGTAGGAATCTGAGCCGGCGGACTCTCCGTGCTCCATGGGCTCCACGTGACCATTGGACATCTCCTGCAGGTGGCTGAGTCTGTCCCTCATGGCTGGGCTGAGGATAGAGCAGGACAGTGAGAGTTTGGGCGTTGTCTTTAGTATTCAGTAAGGCTTGGAGACACAGCTTCCATCTTTCTAACTTCCATTAGGTTCCATTGTATCTCGGCTACAACACTGTCTGAAAGATACATTTGTTTAAAGTTATATTAAAAAGGTCTGTACACATTTGCACAGTATAAGTAGATATGAAATGGCAAGGACTGAAACAACATTCGCCACGAAAATCTAAAAAGAGAATTTCTCAGGACTCAAATGAAGACATACCGAGGAATCAGCTGATGTGGTGCGTCTGTGCCTTACCACATTCCCAGTCGAGTACCAGTCTGATTAGTTGCAGCACCTGTTTAGGAGCACTGCCTACTTATTCACTGTAACACACCCAGAACCATTCACCTGTCTGACTGGTTTCAGAAAACAAGTAATTTAGGCTATTTCTCAATTTGTATTTTGATCCAATTTTCTATTTGAATCAATGTAACTGTTAAATAATGTAGTTACATTTGCTATAGAACTAGGACGTAGACAACAGTCAATATAGCTTAAACAAGGTTTAAAATTAAGGTAATGAATCCCACCAAACCCTCCTCATACACCAAGCCACCTTCATTATTTACATTAGCACAAAGGAGCATTGGGGAAATTTAAATTTGTGGTCGTAATTACTCAAATGTTGTAATTTATCCAAACACTTATTGCTGTCCTGTCTGTTAACATAGACAAGAGTAAACCCCCATACCTGTTTTGCTTCCACTATAAAAATGTCCCCCTAAAAGCTCAGGTCTTCAACGTCCCACAGCACCATCATACCGGCTATGTCTTGAACGCACTACTCCTGGAGTGTGTTGTAGGTGATCGGCTATGTGGTAAAAAAAAGAAATAACTATTGCACACAGATGCACAATTAAAGACAGCCTATACCTATGGCGTTAGGCCTATGTGTCGTATTCGTATACTTGCTATTTGACTGTTGAGTGTTGGAGCAGTAGTTTGCGCCACCGCTTGAGACAACAATAACGTGGCCCAGGAATGAGGCTGAGTCAGTTTTGCTTTAGCTGACGTTGTCTATTCCAACGGAAGGATTGGACGCTAGTAGCACTGCTTGTTGTCAAATTCGTACCACAAAGTTGGGTTGTGCATTTGAATGGTTGAAAAACAGTCACAGTCACGCCTTAGCCCTAATTAATGTACACACACGCGCAGAGAGAGAGAGAGAGAGAGAGAGAGAGAGAGAGAGAGAGAGAGAGAGAGAGAGAGAGAGAGAGAATGATGTAGCCTACAAGAATAGACGTAAAAGAAACAACTTAACAGTTCATGGTATCCTATATATACTCCAGGTGGGGAATGAGTCCTTACCCCAAGTGAAGGAGTTTAAGTACCTCGGGGTCTTGTTCGGGAGTGAGGGGACTATGGAGCGAGAGATTGGCCGGAGAATCGGAGCAGCGGGAGCGGTATTGCAATCGCTTTACCGCA
>JAODTR010000017.1:1484242-1507099 GCA_025399935.1 Amblyopsis rosae
TCCCTTGCTGAAGCTGCTGCCCCCGCGACCCGACTCCGGATAAGCGGATGAAGATGGATGGATGGATGGATGGACTCATACTCATTGTTCAGTGGTGTCTGCTTTTACTGTGGATATATGGTGCAGATGGAATTTATTTATATAATACAGGGTTCTCCAACACAGCTGATTCAAATGAATAGCTCATTATAATGACCCATTCATTTGAATCAGGTGTGTTGGAGCAGGGATACATCTAAAACAGGCAAGGCAGCAGCGCTCTTGGACCAGGACTGGGGATTACTGATATAGTATTTTGTATATGTCAAAGGCAACATTCTAGAACAAACCGTGATTTGTCTATGGATCTTTATCTGAGGTGATGTTAATTCAATTTAAAGGAATGTGAATTAATAAACAAATATGAATTAATAAAATTTCTGGTATTCTGCAACCAATTGAAATTCTTTGCATTGACCACACCCTGGTGACTAAAGTATGTGTGTACTGTACATACGAATCATCTTAGTAGAGATCACGGTGAATGACTAACACCACTTTCTCTTTTCCTTACATTGCAGTTGGCCAGCCAGACAGTGTGTCTGTGGCTCAGAAGGAGGAGACCCTTGAAACCATGGATGCCATCCAAGATGAGCAGACTCCTCAGGTCAATGGAGAAAAAGTGGAGAAGGAGTCTCCGGATGCCATCGACGTCTCCACCATGGAGGAGAAGGCAACTGAGGAGAAAAGTGACGAGGCCAACGAAGTCGGCTTCAAGAAGATCTTCCGATTTGTGGGTTTTAAGTTCACACTGAAGAAGGACAAGAGCGAGGAGAAGGATCCCGTGACGCTACTGACTGTCAAAGATAAGGAGGGAGAGGAAGGATCAGAAACCATTGAGGATTCCAAGGCTGCCACCACAGAAGAGACAGAAACCAGTATAGAGCAAGTGGAGGAGACAAAGTCTTCCCTCACTGACACTGAGCCCGCTGGGGAAGCCGACAAGATCGCAGCAGATGAGCTCCCAGCAGAGGTTGCTGCAGCTGAAGGTGTTGACAAAGAGCCCAAGGACGAGTCGGCTGAGAAGGAGCCCGAGACCAGTCCACCAGCCCAGGAGGTCACACACTCCCCGTTCCGGAAGCTTTTCACCGGGGGGCTCTTCTCCAACCTGCGAAAGAAGACAAGTATCAAGAAATCCAAAGACGAGGACGTGAAAGAGGCGGCGGGGGAAGAGGAGACCGCCGAGGTGGAGGAGACTGGTGAGGTTGCGGGAGAGAACGGTGAAAAGGAGGGCGTTGAGCAGAATGCAAAGGAGGACCCACCAGCCACAACTCCTGAACCTACCGCGGAGGCTGAGGCCACCGGAGAGGCCACCGCGGAGCTTCCGGAAGCTACTGTCGATGCGACGGATGAACCAAAAGCCTCAGAAGCAAAGGTAGAAGAAAATGTAGAAGAAAAGGTAGAAGAAAAGGAAGAAGCTACGGCAGTGGACGAAAAGCCCACAGGGGAAGTGACCACCGAGGCAGAGGTCCTGACATCGCAGGAGAAAACCAAGTCCCAGGGAAGCCCCCTAAAAAAGCTTTTTACCGGAGCCGGGCTGAAGAAGCTCTCCAGCAAGAAACATAAGAGCAAGAAAGACACAGAGGCCAAGGGTACTGAGTCCGGTGAACAAGCTGCTGAACAGCTTCAGTCCTCCACAGAGTCGGCAGAAAGTCAGAAACCTGACAGTGGGGCCTCCTCGCCAGAGTTGTCAGGGGAGCGCGCTATCGTAGCGGAAGCTGACCAGGCCGAGCCGAGCCAAGCGGCCGAGGGAGAAGCCACTTCTGATGGAGAGAAGAAAAAAGAAGGCATCATCCCTTGGTCTTCCTTCAAGAAGCTGGTGACACCCAAGAAGCGTGTCAAGAGGCCCTCCGAGAGTGACGATGAAGCTGCTGGGGAAAAACCAGCCAAGTCAGCCACCCTGTCCTCTACTGAGAGTGCCGTGTTCGCAGAGAAGGAGGGGAAGGAGGAGGAGACTAAGGAGGACAAGACCACAGAGGAAGAGCCAAAGACGGAAACCACGGAGAAACTAGCTAGCAGCACAGAGGAGCCCAAAAGGAAAATGGACACCTCTGTCTCATGGGAGGCTCTAATGTGCATGGGCGGAGCCAAAAAGAGGACGAGAAAGACCTCAGACTCGGACGACGACGACGACGAGACCAAGATCGAAGAGGAAGCCCCTGTGGCAGCCGTAGAAGAGGAGCTAGAGGGAAAGTCAAACGAATCGCCAGTCGTTTCCTCCCACGAGGCTGAGGCTGAAGCCGAAGAGGCGTCTTCTCCCGAGCCTGTGAGCTGCCCTCCTGAGAGAGAGTCCGCCTGGGACACACTGAAACGCTTCGTCATGTCAAAGAACAAGCCCAAGGTCGAGGAGAAGACGGAGGAGAGCTCAGACCAAGCGCTGTCCGACAGTGACGTGCCCAAAGAGGAGTCCTCGTTCTCTTTGAGAAAACTCTTCCCCGGGCGAAAGAAGAAGAAGGTGGAGAAGCAAGCCTCCGCTGGATCTGCCGAGGACGACTCCGACACGCCTGCAGTCGTTCCTCTCTCCGAGTACGAAGGCGATGAGAAAGCCGAGGCTAAAGCAGATGAGGCCGCAGTGACGGCAGCCGTCCAGTCAAAAGTGTCTTCTGAAGACCGCTCCCCCTCGTGGATCCCAGCAGTAGTAGAGGCCGATGATAATCAGCTGAGTGACATCCCAGAAGAGGCGGAAAATGCTGCCACGCCAAAGTCTGCTGACACCACCATTGCTGATGATGACATCGAGGATCAGCCCGTGCAGTCGCCCGAAACTCTGGACAAGAGCTGCGCAGGACCACGGCTGTCCCTGGCGGACATGAAGCAGGCGCTCCCAGCGCCCGCTGCAGAAACCACGGCCGTTCCTCAAGAGCCTCAGACAGAAAATGCAGAGCACGTCCTGGAAGCTGCAGTGGAGCAAGTCAGCGAGGTCCTCTGCCAGACACGTGTGACTGTTGAACATGTGCCCCTAGAAGTCGCCAGTGCTGAGAAAGAGGATGAACCCGCCATTGAGAACGCTGAGTGCATGACAAAAGCCATCCTAGAGCAACACGCACGGGATGAAGCCGTGGTCATCTGCACTGGCCTTGGGACAGAGGAGATTGCCAAAATAACTGTGGAGAAGCCTCCGACCCCAGTCGTAGAGTGTATGGATGTGCTTAGTGATGCCCAGCGTGCAGAAGTCTCCCTGGAAGAGAAGCTAGACAATATTGACCAGGCCATTGCTGCAGAAGACCCAGTTCTTAAGGCCCAAGTGCACCAAGTGGAAAGCACTGACCTCGAGCCTGCCACTGAAGACACTGTTGATGTAACGTCTAAAATACAAAATGCCACTGAAGGCCGTGAAAGTGAGAAGATCTCGATCGTCTGCGGACTTCCAGAGCAGTCTGAAGTCGTGCAATCGACAGACATATGTGAAAACATTACCAAAGTAATAATGGTCAATCAAATGACAACTGAAGCCAGTGTATATGTTGAAAGTGTTCAAGTCACTGAACCAGCTATTGAAATGAAGCTCAAGAATGTGGATGTAGAACCGCTAACAGCCACTGAAGGAAATGTCCCAGTCCCAGATATGGTTCAGGCTATCACTGAAGAAATCGCCTCCACCCTCTGCGACACCATGAAGAGCACCAGCACACAGGAGACTGAGCCAGCCATCCCTGGAGTCGTGGCTCCTGCAGGAGTTGCCCTTGCCACCGAAACAGTCGTTTTAATAGCCCCCCTTTCTGCAGAGCCAGAGGAAGTAATTGAAAAAGCTGACCACAAAGTGAAGGAGATGTGCAAAGTGGCGTCAGACGCTGCAGTAGACACTATCAAGGCAGAATGCACTACTGTCACTGAGCAAACAAGTGAGAACACAGACGATGCCATCGTAGAGACAGAAGTGACCACTGCCATTGAGGAGAAGAGCATGGTAATTGCTCAGTCTGTGATCCAGAACGCCATGGACAGAATGTCAGAGGCCACGCCCGAACCCCAGAAGCCTACTGTCCCCACAGCTACCATGGCAACATCATCCCAGGCCGTGGCAACAACAGAAAAAGACATTGAGCTAGTGACAAAGCAGCCTGTCGTCAGTGAAACCCCTGTTCCGGTGCTTTGTGAAACACGAGCCCAGGCGGCCGTGTCACCAAAACAACTTCACGCTGCCATCCAGGTCACTGACACGCTTCCAGTGGAAGTGCTACAGACCTTTGATTGTCTTGGAGAGAAGCAGGAAGAGCCGGCAGAAGAACTGAAGCAAGCGGTGGAAGTAAAAGCAAGTGGAGAGACAGTTGTGATGGAGGAAGCGGTCGAAATACAGCTAGAGGACCAGACATATGTGGGGCCTGAGGAGGTCAAGGAGGAAGCAGCGAGTCAGGAAAGTACACCAGTAGTGGAGGACAAAGAGGAGGAAATTAAGAAGACGCCTGAGGTCCATATGCCCGTTCAGGTGGTCCTGCAGACTGCGCATGTCATCGAAGCTCAAACACTGGAGGGGGAGACCACGGTGGAGATCGACGACGTGGCTCCAGCCAAAGACGACGCCCCCTTAAGTCAGGAGCCTGCATCGCAAAGCCCTACCCCGCTGGGGGAGTCCCAAACGCAAGACTCCACGGAGACCGCGGTGCCGGCTGCCAACACAACAGATACGGAGATGGCAGCCACGGGGAAGTGTGCTGAGGTGATGGCCCAGGTGATGGAGGTGATCGAGGAGGCCGTGAAGGAGATCGAGCCTGTGTCCACAGAGATCACCGCAGCATCTTGAGCAGGTGAGACTGTGGCTCTCATTTGTGTTACAAAGTTGTAATCCATTATTCTGGTGTTGCGAGCTCTGTGATTTGCTCCACTCTGCATATCGTGTCAGTTCACTGACAGTAACTCACCCACCTTCAACTTGTAGGGACCACACATGTGTTTACACCTAACAGTTGCATCTAAACTACTCACCTGATTGACAGTTTCCTTCTATGAGAGTTTCCTGATTTTATCAGGGTAAAATTATTTAGTGAAATAACATACAGTGTTTAAAAAAAACAACCCTCAATATAGTATTAATATTAATGGAAACATTTCCAAGATTTCTTTGTTGGCCAGACTATCAGACAAACTTCTCAGGGTGGCGTTTTTATAACATCAATAGGCCCTACTTTTATTAGGCGGTGGAGGAGAGGGATTTGCTCGTCCACCAGATGAAAAAGCTTTTGTTCATGCTAGGGGTAACCAGGGGACCTTTGATATAAAAGCAGGAATGCCGCGGCTGACCCCTTCTTTGTAGGCCAGGGTCCCTTAAAGGGAAGCGGTGTGTGAGAGGGGCAGATGAACTTGTGCTGAAAGACTGATTATGATTCCTCTTTACCCTCCTCCTCGCTTTACATCGCGGCCTCCGTGTGGAGTCAAGGAAGCATGTTAGAGTACACATTTGTTGGATTTAATTAAAATCCCACCAAGGCCTCGACATGTGTTTTGTCTTTTGGGATCTAATTCATATTTTTACAACATCTACGCTAATGCATCTAAACTGGATATTATGTCGGTTCCTTTATCAGGTAGAAATATGTTCATGAACACAGGGACGGCGAACACGGGGGGTGGGGGGGGGGGGGGGTGTATTGGAGAAGGGACAGCAGCCTGCCCACCATCAGTGCTGGTGAGGCTGCCATCTCCCACACGTAGATAATGCTGAGTCACACAAGCCAGCAGATGGAGACATAATGGGGCAGAGTAGGAAAATAGAAAGTGCAACGCGAGACAAAATAGGAGGATACAAGGACGTATAGACGATACGAGTATAATTGAAGTTGTATATTTACATATCAAATAACACGTTTCTCTGTTTATTTCCAGTGTTTTATGTTTTATAGTTCTCGGGCGTCTAATGAACAGGTACATTTTTCCAAAGAAGAATTCAGTATCGTTCTAATACCAATTTGTTATGTGTTTGTGCCTAGACTGACGCCTGTCTGGACCAGGACACGTGAGAGAGAGCGATCGAGCAAGAGAGAGAGAGAGAGTGAGGACACACACCGATGCTGGGCTCCACCCCACCCACCCTGCCCAGAAGGACTGAAAAAGACTGCACCCAATCTCTCCTCTCCCCCTCCCACCCCTCTGCACCCCACCCTCTGTCCCGCAGCAACAACCCTGTCAACACCACCCATCCCTGCAGCCAGCCTCCCTGGGGCAATGCTAGACCAGTCAGCCTGCGCGCACGCATGCACACACACACACACACACACACACACATTTCATGCCCCAGAAGTGTCACATGCGGCATGTAATTAATGCGCTATGCGTTTCATGTTCGTTGACGTTCCACTGCATTCGACATCGTAAAAGCGCACGTTTGTGCGTGTACAGCTGGGGGTGCCTGTTACTGTATGCATATATTTGTGAGTGAGACAGCGTGATTGCAGTAAAAGAGTTGGAGGATTGTTATCTTGTATATTGTATTTATATCCTAAGTATTCTCTAATTCACCCATCCCTATTTTTGTTTTGTTTGTGTAATTTGTATTTTTACAACACATATGTTGCCCGTTAATCCTCATATAAAGGCTGTGATACCTGTGTCAACCTTTTGAGAAAGACCACGCTAGTCAAGTTAGTATAAGTTAGTCTAATTGTTGACTTTATCTAATGTTTGATACAGACACATTTAGCCTATCGAAGCAATTAGTTGTCACATTAAGACAAATAGACAAAATGTACTGCATCATAGCCCTATTAATGAAATAATTAATGGATTATTACAAATTATTGTAGAAACTATAGCTAAACCATGGTACAGGTGTGATTCCAGTGACATTGTCCAATTCCACTGTCTATAGACAATGATTTAATGCGATAGGAGGACATTGAGTATGTTGATATTTAACAGAAATATATCACAATGGACTGGTGACATGTTCTCGTCACGCTGCATTTTTAATCACCGCCAAAATATGTTATGTCGTTCATGTAGATAAGGAAAAAACACTGCCTCATTAACTGTGAAAAGGTATTGTTACTCAAATATGTACCAGTTTCATGTTAAGATAAAACACTATGTCACACAAATAAAACACTATGTCACAATGATCCAATCATGTGGGAAAGGTATATGGTAAACAATGAGGTGTAAAGTGCAAATAGAAGGAGTATTGTTAGTGGGTTGTAGCTCTTTCACTACATATTCTCTAGTTGCTTGGTCAAGACAATGCTGTTATCACTCTGGACATGACCAAGTATGCTGGTGCCATCTGTTGGGCACTATGAGCAGTGCACCATTTAGGCGACAAGTGTTTTGTTGTTTGTGTGAATTCAGATTTATGTTTCATTATACATTTGCAGATGTTTAAGAAGTGTATATGTATCTATTTTATTGTCAACGGCCTGCACCATCATTTCTGTTTTACCAAGCATGGATAGCGAAGACATAGCTAGGAAAATATATAGACTGCACAATTGAGATGCAGACTTCCTAGGTGGCACAGTCAGTGCATGTTACCAAACGTACACACTCCTTTAACTTGTATTAAATGCCTAATTTAGTTAGGAAGAGTCCCATAGGTCGCCCTGTTACTCACAGGACAGGACATCAGCTTTATCCAATTAAACTCCCACGCAGTTGAATTTACTTTAATTCACTCACCAAACTCACCCATCCCATGAGGTCAATGATTAGTGAGTACCAATTTTAAATGTAAAATGGTGAGGACTCTGGAATAGGAGATACGTTTGAAAAGCCAAACCAAATATTTCACAATGGGCTACCCTGGTACATTTAGTCACACAGCTCAAATCTGTCTTTCCTTGCGCTATGAAACTATGAAGTGACACAAACTACATTAATCCTTCGATGTCAGCATAGTGGCTAACACCAGCAACTCATGCTTATATTTCCTTTAGCTGTATGACCAAACTAAATAAAACACAGATAGGGGGTTTACGTAGCTCTGACTGTGTCATATGCATAACAAGTTTGAACAGGAGAAGACAGAATGAAGTGAAAAGATGGCTGCGCTTGCTGCTGCTTTGGTGCATTTGTTTGAGATGCGTGCCCAGTGTGCCCACCATCACTCTTCCCAAGCTTTTTGTAACAGTTTGACTGTGAACCTGGTATATTTGTACAGATTGTATACCTATGTACTTAAAAATCATATTGTTGTTATAACAAATAACCACCATTGCTCAAGCATATAGCATAATGTTCACATAGCATGGTATTTTATATTTTACAAGCTGTTAATAGTAAGGATACAGAATGTATCTATATTTGATTCAAAATAAAGCTAGCAAAAATGTGTACTTCTTGTCATCCATGATGCTGCTTTAATTATAAAATCATACAAAGAAAGTGATGGAGTAGCCTAAGGTGATACTGTTAGAACTACTCCACATTTCAATTTAAATCCACTGTAGACAAAGTAAATTAAATCCATGTAAACATTATAAAGTACATTACAAATGCTAATTAATAGACAAGATGAAGCAAATGGAAACAATACATATATAAAAAAATTTCTTTATTGATAATTCTTCATAAAATGTTTAAGTGTTCGCGCAGAATGACTCACGTTCCTGAGAACAGATATATCACAGTAGATGTCAACTCCCCCAGCCATGAGGTTGGGAGCATTGTGCGCTATAAAGCATCACACAATGTTTTCCCTTGGGTTTGATAAACATCAGGCAACATAGTAACAATGACAAACCTCTAGACTAGCTTTGATACTAACAGACGTTTGGCACGCATTTGGCCTCCTGCTTGGTTGAAAAACATGAAGCCCTGGCACTCTGAAGGAACTGAAGCATTTGTGTATTCATAGGATGTATCAGTAATAAACATCAGTAGTATAGCATTTTTACAATGCCTAAATAAAACAAAAGAGCCTAGACACAAGAGTAACTCCCTGATTGACAAAGCAAAGCTTGTAAATGTAGCAAATTTAGTTTTTCATAGTCATAACAAGAACGTAAAATGTCATAATATTGATAAAAGGACCCAATACAGGTGAAGATACCAACGTGAAGAATTCTCTTCAGAGGTTATACTTCCATCCAACCACACCTGAGAGTGCTGAATCAAATAGTTTATGTAGTCTATGTAGCATGTTAAATAATGCAGAACACAATAACACAATCCCCAATCCAGTCAACAGTAGTCCTTTTAGAAGAATGGATTAAATCATGGCCTTCAATGGGAATTTTTTTTTTAACTGGAAAACACTCAACATATACAAACTAGGGCTGGTCAGTTATTCAATACTATCCAGATTGAATAGTTTAAATTGTTTGGCTCCAACTACTGTATTAATCTATATTTATTTTATATAATGCACACAAAGAATTATTACTATGCCTCATGTGATTAATAGTCTGCTAATGCTGCTGCTCAGCAATAAATTAGACTGTAGAATCAGGTAGGTTAGCTAAAAAGGTAGATATATTACATACTATATGTATATACTGTATATCTCCATAATAGCGCTAAATTAAAGAGTTAGTAAATTAAGAGTTTGGATTACTTACCGAGATTACTAATTTCCAAACATGTAATATTACATTTCTTTTTATATAAAAAAGTCCAATGTTACAGCAATGCACAATGTAGGATTTGTTTACTTGTGACAGTGACAACTTTGTATAGTTTGCTCTATTAAATTTTAATGTAAAATAATCATATTGGAAATCATTTACATTTGTCAATAATGATGAATATCTTATATTAATGATGGCATTTAAAACTAAATTGACAAACAATTACAATAAAATGTAAAAAATGTATTATGTCCCTCCCCAAAATATTAGCTTATACTATCCCAAACACATGTTCACCAATGTTGCATTTACCTGCCTACAATATACAACCTCTGTAATATATACTTTTTTGTAAATATATGACAATAATTAAGGGCTTTAAAGACTAGCTTCAAGTAAATAAATGGCAAGTTGTACAATACTGTACAACACTGAGAACTCCCTTTAATGGCATGTATGTATGTTAATGTTGTTGCTTTGAACAGTAAGCCATGTTTTAGAACACAGATTACCAGTGTTAAACAAAATATAATGCGGCTCAACTGTAAACATATCCCTACATTACTTATTGCTCCAAGATTTCTGATTGTGGTCAACCCAATTTAAGTGACCAAATACTTGTTTGTGTGACAAGTGTGCTTACGTACAGTAGATGTGGTGAAACAAGATGATGTGCATACTCATTGTCACAGTAGAAATTAAACCATAGAACTGCTAAAAAGACGCTATAAAAAAGGACACAAAAACGATAGCTATGTAATTAAATGTAATGGTAGCTAACAGGCAATGGAAGAACCGATCATTTCCCCAAATAGGAAGCAACACATTTCCCAGTCTGGTGACGGAGGAACTGTATCAGGCTTGAATACGTACAGCATGGTCTTCTGTCTGTTCCACCCATATCTGACAAGGGGAAAACCAGCACCTACAGGGCTATCTCCGTCTAAACCCACATGCTGCACTTGCTCCCCGTGGAGTCTACAGCGGCAGCTAGCTGTGGTGCACCGTGGCCTCCGGAACTGTCTGCACTTCCTTTGCCTTTCAAGCTGAAGACCTGCCTAAGCAGTGTGTCTACAGTTAACCGTAGCTTCCAACTGACGGCCTGAAGGCCTTGTACGCTCATGTGAAAGAGAGGCATTTAGCAATGCAAAGCACCCAAAAGGAAGAGATGAGATGAAAATCAGCCCTTGTCATTTCTCTCATGCTTGTGGCTCAACGATTCCATAATGATTGTACCAAACCATTACTGTAGACGAGGAGCCTGAACAACACACGTTGCTCCACTACATTCTCCTTGAGCTATCTCCCTAGCCATAATTTAGTAAACAAACATTTAGCCTAAAAATGACACCAGCACAAAACAGTTCCGTCATTATTCTACTAGGATTTCTTCAGTCTTTATGGCGGGCAACGCAGCGCCGGCGTTTGACAGGTCGGAGCCGTCGTCTCTGGGAAACTCGTCTCCCTGGAGCAGCGCCGCTCCGGCGGGCCCCTGCATCCCCGCCAGAGCGCCCTGGGTGAAGCACAGGTGCTTGATTACCTCGTTGGGACTGGAGAAGGTAGTCTCGCAGATGTTGCACTTGTAGGGCCTGGAGGAGCCCATGAACAGCGCCTCCATCTGGCCACTGTCCTCGCCGGCGGCGGCGCACAGCTCCATGCTCTGGCGGTCCACCATGGTGTAGGCGTCGGCGCCCTGGTTCAGGCACACGTGGCGCGCCGCCTGGTTGGCGCGGCAGAAGCTCTTGCTGCACGCGCTGCACTTGAAGGGCTTGCCCGTGTGGATGTACATGTGCTCGCGCCAGTGGCTCTTCTGGATGAACTTGCGGCCGCACGTCGAGCACTCGTACTTGCGCCGCTTCAGGTCACGGTCCGCGTCCGCCGCCTCTAGGTTGTCGATGTCGGCGATGTCCGAGGGCGGCGGCGTGTCCGCCTGGGACCCGGGGGCCCCCCCCCACCCGGACGTGCTCACCTCCGCCCGCGGGGAGTCCGGGTTGGCGGACGCCGCCGCCACCGCCTGCTCGCCGTCGCTTATCACCTCGACGGCCATGGGCACGGAGGCCCCCTCGGCCTCGGCGGTGGCCATGGCGACAAGGTGGTGGTGGTGGGCGTGCTCGGTGGGGGACAGCGCCGCCCCAATGGGCGGCGGCTGCGGGGCGTGCACGTGCTGGTACAGGTGCTCCCGCAGCATGCTGCGTTGGTTGAAGCGGCTGTTGCACAGGTGGCAGGAGTAGTGTTTCCTGAAGGAGGCGCTGCGCTTCATGATGCTGGGCTTCACGTGGAGGATGGCGCTCACCGACGGGCCCTCGCCGCCCCGCTGCTCCCCCCACCGCGGCTCCTCGCCCGGGGGCTGCGGGCTGCTGGTGGAGGCCTCCGCCTGTTGCGGCGGCGACGGCAGCTGTGGGGTGGTGAGCGACAGTGGGGACGGGTACTTCCGCTCCGGCGCGGCCGGCTCCTGGTTGAACGGCGGCGAGGCCAGCTGCCGCTGGGCGGCTGGGCGGGCGGACAGCGCCACCTGCTGGTCGGAGATCTGGATGCCGTAGAGGGAGGTGGAGAGGTTGAAGCTGGGCTCGGGGTGCGAGTACACCGTCTGGCTGGCCTCTTGCAGCAGCGGGTAGGCGTGCAGGAACTTGACACCCTGCTCCAGCCTGGCCGGGTCGATTAGCTGGGGCGCCAGTTTGCCCGTGTACATCAGGTTGAGGAGGTAGCTGAAGATTTCGGGCTGGATGTCAGCTGCCTTTAGACGGACACAGTCGCTGGAACCATGACAGAATCACACTGGTTAGTGAAGTAGTCTTCATTTCCTACTTTACAACAAAGTCTGACTGAAATGCCCACGTAAGCTCTGAAACTAGTTTTAGAATAGTTGCTTGGATAAGCATTTTCACATGCTAATTAAAAAAAAATATTAAAGTGGAATATTTTTTTTTCCCTTTACAAAATAAAAAAAGGCCAAAAGTAGAATTGCACCATATACATTTCAGAAAACTATTTTCTACATGAGCTAAATATTTATAACAAAATCGCTGTTCCTTTGCTCTTGGTATTCTTGTTTGGCATTCACAGTGCACTGTATATCAGACATACTATTGAGCATTCTGGGTAGGTATAAGACAAAGGACATGACCAGTATGGGACCATGTCAGCTATACCTGTCTTGGTGAATGAAGAGCATTCGGAAGTAGTTCGAAAAGGCCGCCAGCACAGCCTTGTGTGCCTTGAAGAAGACATCTCCTATGGCCACGGTGCAGTCGCACAGGAAACCAAACTCCCTCTGAGCGTTAAGCTGTTGCAGAAGGATAAGACCATGGTTGGCCAACTCCATTCTTCAACCTGCACACAAAGGCAAATGCGCGCACACACACAATCTAACAGTGAGTTTCCTGTCTGCAAGGAGATGAAAAACAGCCCGGCTGACAGATTATTTTGTCAGGTCTAACCTAAGACTACATTATAGCATCAACAAACACTATAGTAACTTCTATAGTAAAATTTTAAAACAATATAGAAAATATGTATTGCTTTTAAATAGCTGAATTAGTTACTATTAGTGTGTGTTTGTGTGTATGTATGTAGTTTCTTGCTTGGATTTTGCTTCCTGGCTTGTTTGCCTCGAATTTCTGTTATACCTTACCGCTGCTGTTTGTGGTATATTTAAGTAAATAATAGATAATAGATTATAGATAATATACTCTGAAAACTTTGAAATCAATCAATTTAATCAGTGTTGTTGTATGTTCTTCAATTTTTTATTAATACGCAGTACTTTTGGGCAATCTTACAATATTCAGTATGTAGTCAATTGTGGAAAAGTGGGACATAATTGATTTATAAATGTCTACATTTACAATGGGTATAGGTCTAATTCATGTGGGCATGGTATGCATTTCTGTAAATGTATGGCATGCATATCCAGCTAACTCATACTAATATAGCCAACCAATGAAGATCTCCATTGAAAAATGTTCTTTGTTTAGAACTAGGCTTAATCCTCTCCTCTCATTTGTATCTTATATTTCTAATGTAATATGTATGCTCCTGTCTTAAGTCAAAAGTTTTATTTGTAATGTAAGATGTCTGTGAGTGTCTTGAAAGGCATTATTATTATTATTAATAATAATATACAATTAAAAATTAATAATATAAAAAAATTATAACCACACACATGGATTATTATTAATAATAATAATAATAATAATAATAATAATAATAATAAATAATAAATCCATGTGTGTGGTATCCTTAAGACCAACGCCCACTGGCAGCGTCTGACACTCGTCGACACCAAGGTTTAGAACGCGGTTCTTTTTCTTGAGCGTCAAGCCATAAACATGCATTGAACATCTGCAGGTTTCTGAGCTCTGCTGCCAATTTCACTTTACCTGTGGAACGTTGCATTCCTTGACGCACCGCGGACAGATACCACCAGTGGGTGGCGGCCTTTATGCTTAACTAACATTACACCTAAAAGTAAGCACTAACTCAATACTAAGCGCTTTCAACCTAATACTTGAACACAAACATTCCATATCCTGCCCAACGGCTAAATGGCAGCTGACTATATTTTTACTGGGAAATGCATACCACACCACACACTGGTACTTTATTACACTTAAACATTACATTTTTCAATGTATTTGATACTGTAGTAGTGTGTAAAGTTGTATAAACCATTTGTGTTACTACCAAGTCAAATATCTTGCATATAAAAAGGTTATTGGGCCAATAATAAAGCAGCTTCTAATTTAGTAGATCTAACCTTATAATACACAAGTCTACTCTTTTGCAACAATTCAAAAGAAGGGCAGCAAAATGTGTAAGATGATTCCAGAAGAGGGGCAAGGCATGGATAATGTGGCCACTATGGCAGCAGTTCCACAACCAAATAATCAATGGCAACCAGAGTAGTCTGGGAGTTTCCTGTAAGCGTTTCCTGTAGCGTCTGTATGTAGTCTTGTAGTATTTGATGGGAAAAGACAGAGATGCTGGAGTCCGTATTGACCTCACAAAACAACATCCGGAAGACCACTCTCAATGCAAGCCCTGTGGCCAATCTCTAGAGATTAAGCACAGCAATCTTTAAAAAAAAACAAAAAAAACGCATTCTTGTTTCTTTCTACAAGGTTACAATGCTGATGTACATTTTTCTTGTTTAATCAGTGGGAAAACAGGGCTTCCTCAATACTAAGGGGGAAAATAATTGTTACAGTTATAACGAAGCCAAATCGATTCCAGACCTTCTCATATAGTACTATGTTCTAGACACAGCTATGTTCTAGACTCAGCAGCTGTGGCTCGTGGATTTGACACCACCTTTGATCCCTTTGCATTTCAACAGTAAGAGAGCAACTGAGGGTTCCAACCAATCACATTCCAGAGACAGCAAGATAAGTAAAACTCAAAGATAAAAAATGAGGATTAGTTAAAAAGGTGACATTTAGAAGAACAACCACCCACTGGCTGAACTTGTGCCGGGTAGTGCAAGAGAGAATTTCAAGGTCTGCTCTTTCAATTGGCCACTTTAAATGTTTTTGACCCTTAGGGTCTCCAGTGCCTGAGAGGGCTTAAGACCATCACATGATCAGGGTTATGGGTGTCGACACACATTCCTGAGGCAAGACTAGTTCCACCCCCCTCCACCAGCGGAGACGGGAAACTGCCTGTGGGCAGGGTGAACCCCATGCATACAGAGCACTATTTTACTCACACAGGCTTTACTACACAATCATATTAAAATATAACGACAAGATACAAAGAAGTTTATATCCCAATTTAGAAAGTCTAATCTATAAACGACTCATGTACATTCCAGTATCCTGCGTGTACAGCCATCTGTGTTACATGGGCTAGACTGCATCTACTGTACAGTACTCCTACAAGGTGATTAGCTGCTTTAGTCAATACTCAAGGGCTTTTTGAAAGCACCTGACATACTTTTTTTTAATGACATGAAATACACCCACCTGTCAGAGCTTCAGATTTAAAAATGAGGACTCTCAGACAGGCTACTGTAAGTCTATCTATTAACATCCACAGATTCCACTTCAGTGTATGTGTACTCAAAATTAAAGAATGTAGCCTACCAACCACCATGTTGTGTTTGACTTGGTAGAGAGATGACAACATACATTAATTAAATTAATCAGCCCAGCTCATTCGGGTTTATTGCTATCGAATTCGACAAATAAAAAAAGAAAAAACTGCATTAGCTCCATGCGCTGAATATAACTTGTTTGTAACAATGCTCCGCCCCTTATAGACACGTGGAACAGGCAGTTAACCCACACGGTCAGCCTGGCCACTTCCGTAGTGCGCTCTTCTGCTAAGCTTTAAATAAAACTGCAACAAAACGAGCAAGGCGGAAAGCCGTGCGTGACAAGCCGGGGTGGAATAACAGCATTGTAGAATACGTATTAAATAACGCGCTGATATACAAAACAAACGCGCCAATGGACTCGGCATCTGGCACTTCATGGCTATTGCTAGCGAACACACACAGGTCGGGGTGGTCACGACTCACAAATCGATTTCTCTTAACTTCAAAGTAATTTATACTTGCCGAAGCCCACGGCTAATAACATATGTATATCAGTAGCCTACCGGGTAAACGTCGAATAACACATTGCTTTACCTTTCCGCCTCTATCTGTGGAGTTTGACGTGTTGTTGTTTGTTACCGGGGACTTGTCCGTTGCTCTCGCAGCTGCTCTGTTCCGTGCAAACGCAGCATTGACGGCGGCGATGGTCGTCGTCGGTGTTTTCCGGTCGGGTTACGTTACAATCACATGACTGTAAAAGCACCAGAAAACAGCGGTTGCAAAATACGTTGGGGTGGGCGTCTGGTAATTTCCCGCAAGCGTAACCGCAGTTGAGGGCTACAATCTGCTCGACATCGAGTGAGTCGTGGGTTGTGACGACTCGTACTCGATAATTAAGCCTGTGTCCTCCGGTAATGGTAAGTTAAACATAAAACCGACGTGTAGGGAGGGGGAGTCATCGCCCACCCCCCACATTGACAAATAACGTTGCCTTATCCATAGCCGTTGCATTTGCATTTTCGGTTGGTGGCTGCAAGCAGGATCACCCGATAGCTTCTGTGCTTCTCAGCCAGTGCCAGTTATGGGGATCTTTTGAAACATTATAGCCTACACCTTTTATCAGGCGCTTGGCTGTCATAAGTTGAGAACAGCTGCGATTAACTTGCTAACAAGTTTTTTTTCTATGGGCACAATACACATTGCACACTTTATTGTGTATAATATGGGTTTGATTAAATGCGTTGTCAAAATGTAGGCTAGGCCAGTTACATTTATATTAGCCAAATTTTTATATAATTGTATTAATCTTAATAATTTGCCTTTATTAGGCTATGTAGGCTATTTAATTAACCCAATTAATGTTGATGGCTGTAGGCTATTGTGGTTGTAGTAAAAAAAATGTTTAGGACACATTCTTCTCAGGAAGCACAGCAAGATCCTTCCACAAGCACACTGGAGGAACATAGTCTACACAAAATTTGTCATAAGGCATAGATCCATTGAGGTGAGGTGACCCCATGACTCAGTGGATATTGTCCCAGTGTAAACATTTAGTTGGCCAGACCTGTCCTTCAGTGTTGCATTTCAGGTTTAGAGCAAGCAAGAAAGATGTGTAACATCCTTTAACCATAGGGGAAAAGGACTAAGCTAGAGGGCTTCAAAACTATAGCTCACTGAAAAGGCTCTTTGAACAGGGGGAGGGAAGAAAGAAAACATGAGGGGGAGAGGAGGTGGGGATCCTTTAACAGTCTCCAAGATGTCAACAAAGACAAGGCCTCATCTAGTCATTGAACAGAAAAGGCGGTGCATGTGAAAAGAGAATGTTTCACAACTAACATCTAAACAACACACTTAGGGCCATATTATAGTGTAAAGGTGTCTTCATAGCATAATGTGTGCTTATAGTGCTGGTAGTCTAGCAGGGGGCTCATTTAATAAAACAGTCCTAGATAAACCACTCTGAAAACCTTAAAATCAATAACATTTAATCAGTGTATTCCCCCCTTCCCCACACACACAGACACGCCCTGTCATTACCCTATTACAGATCCACACTGGACTTTAACATAACCCAACACAAATGTCCATTGAATGTATATTTGCACTAGAAAATGACATTTAGCTTCGATATCAGCTGTGCAGCCTGCATACAACCTATTTAATCCATTTAATGAATAAGAAAGCACAATATTTGTGTTATAAAATAGTGCACGTGCTCGATAACCTTTTTGGCTATCCTGTGTGTAGAGCAGTATAGAGCGGGTTAGAGCAGTGCTGAGCACAAACACCTGTTTAAACAGGGCCCTCCATGTTAAAGCCTCCTGGCCATGGCCTATTTTGAAACCGGAGTGGTGAGTCACTCCACAGGCCCCGGCTCATAAGTCCTCTCCGTTTAGGAAAACAAATCCAGCCAGACTGGGGCCGCTGGGTGGAGGGGGAGGTGAACGAACACCGGAGATTGACACAGCTGGGCACCCACTCCCAAGGACACGGTGGGACTTCACATCCTGCCAACGGGGTTCCCATGGTGACCCCCTTTCGCTGCGACTGATCTGAAGAGACAAAAATGCGATGAGAATGAAACTCATATAGCCTAGTCATCTCTCCACTCAATATAATTGGAAGGATCTAATCAATTGGTCATGTTCTTTAAAGAGTAAACAGAAAATACTTTAAAGCTACCATTTGTTTAGGCACTAGTTCTAGACAGCTCTTCTGGCAAACATTTATTATATCGTTATCAATTAACTAATTTAGAAGGGACTGTAAACATGTTAAAGTATATAAAGTTTTATAAACTGTGATGAAAAGCTGTGGTTTGTCAAAGGACACCAGGACTGGTCACAAAAACTGAGACGGTTCTGCCAATGCTGATTGGTTTCACTTTATCACATTATGCATGGAACATTAAGTGTGCTTTTTCTTTTACTAAAATAATGGATTATAATTTGATTACTTAAAAGTTATGCCAGACCAAATATACTGTTTTTCAGTAGCTTTATGCACAGTATACAACATACAGACTAACTGCCTAATGAAGAAGAAATTCCTCTAAATTCTTTCACAAAGGAAACACTTCCAACCCCTCCTTTTCCTTCCAAAAGGCCTTTGGGGTGCGTTTCCTGATAGGGCAGCTTGTCTCCATAGCAACTGTTGCCCTGTACAATATGCCTTTGATTGTCAAAGCAGACCTGACAGTTCACATCATGTGATAATGCAGAAACTATGTTTTCAGCATTATATAAGAAATAGTTTTCAGCATTAGACATAAACGTATTACTCGTTATTCTTAGTCAGGAATATATTAATGTGCAATTTATCAGCTTTGTGGCAAAAGGAAAACTATACATTGTCATTGTAATCTAAGATGTTACAACTAGATGGCAGCATAGCGTAATACTAATAATTTCACATTTACAATAAAAATATATTTTGTTAGCAAAATTATTTGCATTACATTTTTAATAATGTCTACAATGGACAACTGAACAACCCAACAGCCCTTACAAACGTTTTCCGCATTCCACCACTCTGTTAAAATAAACTTAATTTGAATGCGTTCCTTGCTAAAATGACGGCGACTGATCAGACTGTGCAGGAGGTTCCTCCTTGTCTATCAGCTAAAGTGGTTGGGTAAGTTGTTTTACATTTGTGGTAATAAAGAATATTGTACTAAACATGTTTGGTGTATCACAATATTCGGGCAACTACCGGTAGTACAGGTACAGTGCACAAACAACATTAGCATGAACGTTAGCTAAATTGCTAACGTAGTTCCTAAATCTGGTTCCTCAAATCAAAGATACCGGTATTGAAATAATATAATACACGTTTACTCCAGTATCTGCGAAAGTCATGCTAGCAAACTATACGTCGCATAGCCAGTAACCGGCACTTTGTATTTAGTTGATGTAATATCTAGCCTGATCATTGTGCTAGCCAAGGATATCCTGTGTCACTGGTTTACCGTCTACACCAGGTCATTTGCTTACCTGACTGTGAGAGACAGGATGCCAACCATACTGACGAAAGTTATTGACACCATCCATCGTAATAAAAACAAGTTTTTTGAAGAATATGGAGAGGTGAGGATCTGCAGGATAGTTCATTAATATAGCTAATACAAATAATGACGTCAAAATAATCTATCCATTTTTTTAAATTCACATCCATAGGAGGGTATCCAAGCAGAGAAGGGTGCAATTTCTCTCCTGTCCAAGCTAAGGAATGAGATGCTGACTGACAAGCCAGTCCTGGCCTTGTCAGATGGTATAGAGGACGTGGACACCTGGAACCAGTACCTGCAGAGATCACATTCCCTGGAGGGGGACCAGGACCCTGTCAGCTGGTTTAAGTCTCCATGGCTCTACGTGGAGTGCTACATGTACCGCAGAATCCAGGAGGCATTGTGGCTCAAGTGAGGAATCAGATTCTACATCTCCTTGCTGACACAAGGCATAATAACAATCTATAATGATAGCGACAGCATTATAGGATAATCTCTGTAATGAATTAAAAACACTTGTTTTTATTATCTTCTTTAAGTCTGTCTTCTTCATTGCAGCCCCCCCATGAATGACTTTGATGTGTTTAATGAAGGAAAAATCCAGAGCTACTTTGAGTCTCAGCAGGCAGTAATGGCTTTGTGTACACACCTGCAAGGTCTCAAAAAGAACATGGGAGAGCTCTCTGAGAATGAGCTGCTGGAGCCGTTCCAGAAACTGCTGATGGTTGGTATTAAATACACACCGTTGAGTCACCACTGACCGTTTAATTGGTGTAGAAACGACACCATCACACACCGCAACCAGATTTCATGTTTTGTATTCATTGTATTTCTAGAACTCAATTTAGATTATATTGGTCTCTATTTTTTATTTTTTATGTCTTTCCTTCTTTCAGTTTAAAAGCAGGTGGTACTTACAAAAATATGTTTGGCTAACACTGTTTTTGAAGGTCTTTCCACCAAAGGGGTATATCAATGTACTGCTTGTTGGCCATTTCCCACAGGTGTCTCTGTGGGGGAACAAGTGTGACCTGTCAATCTCAGCTGGTCAGGAGAACTGCCAGAAGGCTAATGCCATAGACTCCCTCTGTGAGCTTCAGCCATTCATCCTGGTGGAGGACTCCAGCATGGTCTGGTCTACTCTTATTTCTGCCCGGAGGACAGCAGGGAAACCTGGCAAGCTCTCTCCCGGCAGAGTGGACATCGTCCTGGACAACGCCGGCTTTGAGCTGGTCACTGACCTTGTCCTCGCCGATTTCCTGGTGTCCGCCGGCTTGGCCGGCGAGGTCCGTTTCCACGCCAAGTCCATGCCCTGGTTCGTCTCCGACGTGACCGCCCACGACTTCCAGTGGACCATACGGCAGACAGCGGCGGCCAATCACAAGTGGATGTCCAGGTGCGGCGTCCAGTGGCAGAGCTACGTGCAGGAGGGCACCTGGTCCTATCGCAGTCACCCGTTCTGGACTCAGCCGCACGCCTTCTGCGACATGGCCTCCGACGCGCCAGACCTGTACGCTGACCTGCAGGGGGCGCACCTGGTGCTGTTTAAGGGCGACCTCAACTACAGGAAGCTGACGGGGGACAGGGAGTGGGAGCACACGGTGGCCTTCGCCGCTGCGCTGCGGGGCTTTGGCCCCGCCCCTCTCTGCAGTCTGAGGACCCTGAAGGCCAATGTCCAGGTGGGCCTGCAGCCAGGCCAAGGGGAGAAGCTCACCGCCTCAGACCCTCACTGGATGACCAGCGGGAAGTATGCTGTGGTTCAGTTCCACAGCCCTTGCGCTTAACACTAGGGTCTCTGAGGGAACCTACTGGAACAGTTTGGTGTTTTAGCTGTTAACGGTAACATGCTGTGTTGTAATCGGGACGTTTTCTGTACAAGGCAAGCCATATTTAGTAAGGATGCACCAATATGTCGGTTGTAACAACAGACACCGGCTTGACACGATTTTGGCATGACTGCAAAGATGTGCATGTGTTTTTTTTAGTTTTGTTTTTTTTAAGTATAAAGTGAATGTTTGAGTATTTCACCAACTTCGGCTCTCGGACAATTTTTTTAACATTGTTATTGCCCAAGATATTCACAATCTGTGCATCCTTACAATGTAGTGGTTGTCTTGTTTAGGTTTATTTTTTGTATTGTTGGCTTGGTATTTTATCATGCAGAATCAATTTCTTTGAGGAAATATTTTCCATTCATCCAGAACTTCTAATTGCAGCACTTTGTGATTAATATTGGCTCTTCAAAGTCTTAATACATGATTAATAATTAAGGTATACATTTATCCTAAACATAATGTATACCAGTTTACAATAAATATATTTTTGTGGAGCAGCCGTCAGACTTATAGCATGACTTTGGACAATGCAACTGAATGCATGCTCAGTTGTCTTCTAACCATCTAGTATTTTTTTTATTAAGTTTGAAACCACTCGGTGATCTGTATGCATGCCCCACATGCAGTGTCGTTTGCAATCATCTTAGTCAAATCACTGTTGACGAATCGTAAGGTCACAAGATACGGTAAAGCTACCAATGTGAAAGGCGGAGAATTCTATCATTGGGCCTCTTCAACAATAACACAAACGACGTGTTCGTGTTGTCTTTAAACAGCCGCAACTCAAATCTCTGTATCTCACCTGATAAGAGAGGATCGCTCAGTAAACATGTTGCGCAATCTGTGTTCAGATTTAAAAATACCTTGGTTCAGATACTGTTAAAGAGTAATATATGCTTTCATAATGGTGATCTTTATTCAATAAAAATCTCAGAATGACTAGTCTTTTCCTGTCAAATTGTTATCTTTTAGGAATGCTGTTTAGAATATAGCAAGGATAATAATATGAAATTATTTATCTGTGGAAGGGTTGCTGTTTAATTTCTAATTAACAATAATGTAATATCAAACAACCATTTTCAGGAGGTATTGTAAATACTATAAAGCTAACCAGCTAGTAAATTCCATTTAATGCACTATACAAGCATTTATAATTTCAGTACATTAAAAGTTGAATAAACAGAGTGGGGAGTGCATAGAAAGTGCACATTTCATTATGGAACTAACAGCAGAGGGACATCTTGTGACCATGGTCTATTTTGAAAATGACAAAAATCAGAATATATTCAGCCATTTAGGTGACTTACTCATTTCTCATTTTCTGAAGTTCTAATGATATTGTGTCTTTTTATTCTGGGTAAAATATATATATATATATATATATATATATATATATATATAAAATGTAAATCGTTATAATCAGTGCTACTTGTTTTCCTCTAGACCTGA
>JAODTR010000017.1:1507199-1569929 GCA_025399935.1 Amblyopsis rosae
TGTGTTTGTGTGTGTGTGTGTGTGTGTGTGTGTGTGTGTGTGTGTGTGTGTGTGTGTGTGTGTGTGTGTGTGTGTGGAAAATGTGACAGCATGGTGGTTTTGCTGTAACAGACATGATGGAGCTGTTGTTGAGGTAGAGAATCTCCACTATCAGCATCTCCACCAGTGTTTATTCATCCTCTCCGGCCCCCTAGAGCCAACTGCACCAACATGATAAGACCCTGAGAAAGAGTGATGTAACCCCTTCCCTCTTGCTTTGTGTCTAATCCTGTATATCCTTACTTATCTAGCTGTTATTTCTCATTGCGGCGCTCTGGGAAAGTGGAGAACTCCTCACACACACACACACACACACACACAAGCTTATATCTCCTCCTGTGTTCCGCTCAATCACACCCCACATCTCTCTCTCTCTCTTTCTCGGTCTCAATGACATCAAGCCCCCGTCTCCATGCCACAGGACGCAAGGCCAGCACTGACTCATTCCTACTTTTGGAAAGTCAGTCCTCCGGCCAGTGTTTCCCCCCTCCCGAATCCCATCTTTTATCTGTTCTGCTCCGCAGTCTTTAGATAGACAATGCCAGGGTGGAATGTTCATCATCGTATCCATGACAGTCCCATTCTGTGATACTTGGTGACACTGGGTTCTTGGGAGTGTCTGTGCCGCAGTGACCAGTTGCAAGCATGATTTATCTTTTACCTTCTTTGACATTGTCATCAGAGCTGCTCATGATGTGTTAGGCTAAAATGGACATCTTGGGAGCCTTGGCGCTTTAAGTAAGCCTGTATTTTACTGTGAGTAAATATGACAAAATCTGCGGTGCGTTATGCCGCAGGAATCTACTGACGCTGGCATTCATGGATGAAATGTTCTAGCATAGAGTTCCCACTTCTTGGTGCTGTACTTACAGTATAGCAATAAATGTCCCCCTACCTCTCTGTGGTTCACAACAAGGGGTTTGTTAGGCCAGTATTGAATCACTGTTTACACTGAATCACTGGAAACCCTATTTTTCCTAGATGCATTTCTGCTTTCTTGGCTCAGATGACCCCCAAAAGCATGAAGTCAGTACATTTACAGCTATTAGAGATGCACAACAAGAGCTTACATTAGCTTTCATCCATCTGCTGCTGTACACTTAACTATTTGGTCAAACAGCAAACATGTTTGTGATGAAGTCAAATATTGTCTGTAGCATCTTATGTTATTAAGCTGACCTGTGGCAATTGATGCATCAGAAACAAGTGGTTCTCAAAGCTTATGAGCTGTGAGCTACAGAACCACTGCCACACAATCATGCAGTACATACACATACATCAATGTAGGTCCTCTATCTCTACCACAGTTTCAAACTCACCTCTGGGCCTGTAGGGGCTGTTAGCAGCTTAACACTAACGTCTACAGCACTCGTTAGCTGGGGTGTCTGACTCTGGCATTTACAGGCTCTTAACCCCAGATTCATAATAGAGACGCACACACACAGACACACGCAGGGATGCATGTTCAAGTCCAGTGTGTGTGTGTGTGTGTGTGTGTGTGTGCGTGCGTGTGCGTGTGTGTGTGTGTGAGTGAGTGAGTGCAAGCTACAAGCCTCTTTCATGTGTCTCAGTGTCGCCCGTGTGTGAATGCCACGCTCCTCTTGTTGGACCGTGCCTCTCTGTGTTCACACACACCGGAGAGAATGTGTGCGCGTGCACGTGTCTCTGTGTGTCAGGGTAGCCCGACTTGAGGAGGGCGGAGAGGTGTGGAGGGGGAACGCAGAGGGGACAGAAGAGTGGAAAAGCAGATGAGATTGCTAGAAAGGCAAAGGCGCTGTCTGCGCCACTTGGTTCTGCCATCTGTTTGCAGCTGTGCGTGTGTGTGTTAATTTCTTTGAGCACACCACTTATACCTTTGACGCGCACACACACACACACACACATGCACACATGCACACACACGCACACACGCACACACACGCACACACGCACACACACACACGCCTTTGAGTCAGACAGAAACACGCATGGCCAGAGTGTTGGATAACAAAGAGGCTCCTCTGTCCGCAACACGACCACCCCCTTAGGCAGCCTGAAAGAACAATGTGTGTCTCTGTGTATGTGTGTGTGTGCATGTGCATGCGTGCATATACGTGTGTGTGTGTGTGTGTGTGTGTGTGTGTGTGTGTCACTTTGCTTTTGAACAAATCAGAGAAGTTTACCGCTATCTATGATCTTTCTCATTGCTTCTATGTTGACAGACTTCACGGTCGATAAACGTCAGGCTCTTAACGCATCTTTTATCTGGACAACAAACCTGGATGGAACATCAGGCAGATAGATGTAAGACATGGAAAAGTTAATTAAATGCAGCTAATTTATGCTACTTTTTAAGGCACCCTATCGTAAATGTAATGTTTTTCCAATTATTTAGTCAGTTGTGTTTTTCTATTAAGCCAAAAAGTAAAAAGTATAAAAATATATAAAAATATATTTATTTTAATATTTAATGTATTCCGTTCCTATACTACAGCCAATCACTTTAGGTCATAGGACAAAAAAGTGACAAGTTTCCTCTCAGTGAGAGAAAAGTGGCCCAAATTGGAAAATGGAATCATAGTGTAATCAGCTAACCATTGATTATGACAACAGACAAACTCTTACCAGATTTACTATGAAAAAAACATTTAGCCTAACCAAAGTCTGACTTGGAATACCCACTGTTCTTTAAAAAGACAAGAACGGAAGGGCAGTTATGGGCTATAAACCCTGTTTATTTTGGTCCAGTGCTGATGTGTAACCAGAGGGGTGTGTGTGTGTGTGTTCTTGTGAGGGGTGAGACATTCAGTCGAAGACAAAGACGATCTGATTGATTGGGTTACACGCGCTACGCTTGCGTCCTTAACTCTCGGCAGCCCGCGTCCAGTGGTTTTAGCAGTAGGTGACAAAGTGCTGTTTTGTTCCCGCTATTGTGCAGAGGTGAATGGAGCAGAGCGACAGTCTGCCCTCAGAGAGCACCCACAACACACATTCAGCTTAACAGCTTTCCTGGGGAACTGGCCTTGTATTTGCTGGCCTATCTGGATACGTTAGTGTTTTTTACATGTGCGTTTGTCAATCATTGTAATATTTAAACCACATTAAAGCTATGGTTTGTATTTTTTTATAGTGGTACAATTTATTATATTGTGTAATTTCTATGCCTATATTCTCATACTGTAGATTGGTCAGCCAATATTGTACGACATGTCATGAGGCTTGTTGTGTAACACTAACTGTCTCTGTTGTACAAAACATCAAACCCCGAGGGTACACTTTTATCGACACTCTTAAACTAGCTTTTTGTTTCTCGTTAGATGCTAACGTGTTTTGGAAGAAGGTACGCAGGCTTCAAAAAGCGACCAGTATAGGTCAACTACTGTGTAACAGACAAGACATGATTGTGTTTTGCCAGAGAAGCAATAAACCACAATTTGTGCTATCACTTACAAGATGTTATCAAAAATAATATTTTGCTATGTCACGTTGACCATTGATGATTAACGAACGCAAACACAAATACTTGATAACCAGGCAACATGCTCTGAATGAACACAATGTCAGATTCATATATTCTGTGTTCATTGTGTTGAAGTTGAAAAACAGTATTTCAGTAGTATACTACTAACTGACAGAAGGTTGAAAGTATAATTTACATATGCAAACACACTCACACATGCGCAGAGGGTGACATTTTCTTTGATTTAACAGAATTTCCTCTCAGATTACATTGTGGCGCTTCACAACAGCTATCCACCCATCTTTTGTCCAGTGGAATGGGGTTCAAAGGGCAGAGAGACAGAGATAGGCGTGGAGAACAGCCACAAACACACTAAACTGGACAAAAATGGTTTCCCATATATCCCCATTTGCTACATAAAAAAACTCTCTCTCTCTCTCTCTCTCTCTCTCTCTCTCTCTCTCTCTCTTTCCCCTCTTGCTCTCTCAGTGAGCCACAAAATTACAATGTGCAAATTCATAAATGTGTACACTGTTTTTGCACGCTGGAAATAAACACTGCAGTTGGGAAAAGGTTGCGGCACCGCTGAAGCAGCGCAGAGCTCAGAAGACAGAGTAGTGGGTTTGGTCCCAGCCTATTGTCTGCCTGTCTGGTTTTAGTCAACCACACACTCTCAACCATAGCCCTGATTACTAGGTTAGAACTGCTGTCTGGTCCTTTGGCTAACCTCTCAAGAACTCGGTGAGTGTGTTGTGTTTGTGTGTGTTGTGTGTTGTGTGTCTGTGGTGTGCTGTGTTCAAGCATGTCTGTTTGTACACCGCACAGTGAAAGTATGTCACGTTTTTATTTTTTAATTTTTCATTTTATGTGTGTGTCGCTGTCTGTGCCTGTTTTCTTGTTGACAGTGATTTAGCAGGGCCGAATGCATGAGAATGTTTTTGGGGGCTGTTATTGTCTTTTCATTTTTTCCCCCATGCCAGTATGTGATGTCACTTCCTGTATCCCCAGGCCAGTGGGCGGGCCAAGAGCTACTTGTGGTTGGGTCAGGTGATTGCTGGGCTAAAAATGGCCCAAGTCTACACATTACAAACCAAACCCAGTTTACTGGCCAGTTTACTGCCCACTGCGGAGTAATTATTCATTCTATGTGGCTTCCGTACTTTGTGTTTGTGTGTGTGTGTGTGTGTGTGTGTGTGCGTGTGTGCACGTGTGTGCGTGTTTGTGTGTGCGCATCTGTTTGTTTGTGCATGCGTGTGTGTGTGTCTTGGTTTATGTATTTATTAGGGAATGTGTGCATGGGTGTGTGTCTGACTGTACCAGCCAATAAACAAACATGAATTAGATGGTGGCATATTATAGAGGATTTCTCAGAGGGATTCAGTTGTAAGGAATGTACTTTTAGTGCTTTGTAAGGGCCAGTTTAGCTAGGCTAGTTGCTGATGTTTTAGCACATGAAACATTTGTCAACATCACGGTTGTTATTCCTCTTTCATTCAAGACTTTTTCTTTCCCCTGCTCTTTCGTTCTCGCCTCTTTGTCTCTCTCTCTCTCTCTCTCGTTCACACATGCTCATTAATGCGCCCTCTCTGTGGCGTATGCTTGTGTCAGGTGTACTCTGTTTTTCTAGTCAGATCAGAGAGGAATCTGGGCCGGGGTCCAACCTGACAATCAACAGTGCACTGCCAGAAAGTTGGACAAGAAGAAACACATCCACCCCCTCACCAAACCCCCAACACCGCCCCCCCCCCCCCCCACACACACACACACACGCACACACACACACACACACACAAATACACACACACACACACACTTCCTCTTGCTAACTGGAGCTTTGTCAAACTGTTTTGTCGCTTGGCTGACATTCCTTCACCATAAATTATATGTAACTCTGTTTTCCATACGCTATATACACAAATGTGTTGGATATTACATCTAAAATGGTCTTGTGCTCTCCTTTTAAATTCCACTTCCTTCCCTGCCTCATTTCTCTTTTCCATTTTTTTTGGAGTCCAGCGTTGTCATTTGAGGGTTGCCCGCTGAGAGTTGCCAATGGAATGTTGCCAGTTTTGCCAGTGGGTTCTGCTTTGGTATGGAGAAGAGGTTGTGTTCGCCTGTTGAGGCAGCAGAATGGATGGCTATTGCCATCTGGTTCCTGTCTCAAGGCTGTAAGGAACAGCCAGTGCTGCCCCTTAAACGTTGTAGGAATTCCACTTGATTCCTAGATGAAGCTAGAAGGCAGAAGCTAGAAGGTAGGGTTAGTCTTATTTTAGAATGCTTGTTAACTTTCAGCTCAAATAAAAACAGTGTTTGCCACTTTGTTTATGTTCCTATTTATGGAGCCGGGGCTGTGTAGAAGTACGCACAGATAAGAAAAGAAAATATATTTGGTGAATTTGACAAAAAGTGTATTCGTTTACACCCAGATTCAGGACCCCAGACTCAAGATGACACCACCAACAAAGACAATAACATCAAATGCTGTGGTGGGGAGTCTTACTGACATGCACCTGTAGGGCTGCATTACAATTGAATGTGCGACTTAAGAATCCTTACTATCCTTACTTGAGCTGGTTTTCCCTCAAGGTTTTGCACATATTACAGAAGCCACGTCCCGTTTGTGGCCTATTGTAACGGGCGGGAGCGGGCAAGGCAGGTACCAGGCGCAGGAGTTGTTTAATAAACAATAATTAATAGGAAACGCACGCTAACACACACCATACACGAAACAATAACCGACAAAGGAACAAACAGAAACCCCATCCTAAATACCAAAGCAAACCCCCAGGTGCAAACGATACACAATCAGTCAAACACCCGTGAGACAAGGGGCGCTGGGGAAGTGCAGGTCTGGAACCTGAGGGCGGGAGCACGCAGGCCCCGGTAACGGTGGGAGGGGGTGAGCCGCCCATCGGCGGCGCGGCCCAGACCATTACAACTATGTATTCAATTTATACAGAATTATTTTGTTAAATCACATGATACATTTAAATAAACAGTATATTCTAGTAAATTGAATATGATTTCCTATCATTTTGAAATACAGAAAAAGAATAGTAGAAATAATTGGGAAAATAATAGATATTTTTTTACAGTGTAACTGACTATATCTTTAATTCGAAGAAAACTTTTATTTGCTGTGGATTAATATACCCAGCTTAAAGGTATTCAATTTCTAAAGCATAACATTGGTAACCTTTGTGTGTCTGTGTGTCTGTTGACCTAAGAAGAAAAATCTAGATCAAAAGATTAGGGGGAGTGACAGCATTCAAAACCTGCCTCACAGTTTTAAAATAATCCACTTTGTGAAGACATACAGATATTCACCTAAAATCTCTATAATGTAGGCCTAATGTTAACAAACATGAGCATGATCTTCACACCAGGACTGGTTCTCTGTGCTCCGCTGTGGAACCAAGAGGTTGAGGGGAGATACAAAGGAGAGGACAAGGCCTCCCACACAGCCCCGACACGACACTTGCATTAATTCCTCAAAGTGAGCTGCCGGGCTGGGATGGATGTCTGCGCTTGGCTGTTTGAAGTCCATTCATCCATAGCCTTACATCTCTGCCTGCTCCCCTAACCCTGGACCGCATGGGACTGGATGGAGCACAGCTGCCATAGCTAGGGAATATACTCTACAGTCTGTCTTAAAGGTATAGTCAGCTATTGCAAGCTGATTGTAGCCCTAGCTCCGTAAATAAGAACATAAACAAATTGCCGAACACCGCTCGTATCAACAAAGCCGCTGTGGAGGACCGCAGAGAGATACTGTTTTGATTTGAGATCGAAGTTAACAAGAATTACTGACCCTACCTTTAACTACTGCTGCCTGTCTGGTGTTCTGCTGGGATAGCATTGAACCAACGTGTGTGCTTGTTTATACATTTTTGCTTTTGGTTGGTATTAGGTTGCTTGTTTGTTTTCTAAACTTGTATACCTTACACACAATTCAGAGCCACGTAGAAGAGAGTATTTTGTTCTATTTTGACTCAAAATAGAACAAAATAGTTCCAAGAAGTGCTTGGTGGGCATTTTATATGCTGCTAACATGCTAACAGTGCCAGCCATGCAGCTCTCATTAGTCATTTCCCACAGTAGCAGTGGGGTGGACGTATACATTAGTGACTCCCACTCATCTGCTTTATGTCTCCCCACAGCAGCCTTCCTCCGTCGCCACCTCCCCTCCTGGACATCTTTCGGAATGGGCCAGCGCCTCCCCAGGGTGCATTTCTCCACCCGGCGGTGTGGCTGGCGTCGCGCGAGAGTGAGGAGGTCAGCGGCCAGTTCCTAAACCACTCGCAGGTGACCTTTGACCTTTGACACAGCCGTGTTCTACCCCGTGCCCCATCCCCCACCTGTGCCACCTTCTCCGTGACCCCCCCCCTTTTGGGGAGCCATGCCCTTTCGGCTGAAGTTGCGGCGGACGCGGCGCTACAACGTCCTGAGCAAAAACTACTTTGTGACGCGGATTCGCCTGCTGGACACCAACGTGATCGAGTGCACCCTGTCGGTGGAGAGCACCGGACAGGAGTGTCTGGAGGCAGTCGCTCAGAGACTAGAGCTACGGGAGGTAAGACACATGCAGCCATTACTGGCGTATATATACCGCCGCCAGGGCTGCACACAACCTCGCACACGGTTCCTAGCTACACTATGCAGTAAATAGTGCTGCTAACAGACAAACTGAGGTGAAAACTATCTGTTTGGTGGGGTTAACGATATCCGTTGTCTCCCCTCTCTCTCTCTCTCTCTCTCTCTCTCTCTCTCTCTTTCTCTCGCTCTCGCCCTCTCTCGCTCTCACACATCTCTGCACTCTCTTTCTTCCTATCTTCCTTGTTAAGCATGTCATTCCTGTCCTTCTCTTCCCTCGGAGTGAAAGAGACCCCGGTCGATCCCTCTGTCCCCTCCACTCCCCCCCTCTCTCTCTCTCCGGCTCCTCATATCGTCTTTCCACTGTTGTTCACTTTACAGATTCCCTGTGGATTTGAACTGGCTGGCATCCACTATTTCACTATTTGCTGTTCTGCTAGTTTCAGTTGCTCCTTCACTCTTTTGCGGATCCTTTAAGAAAGTGCATCTGTTTGTTGCTTCCTGCTGTTTCATTATGTTGACATTTTGTCAACATCACATTGACTTATAGTAAATACAACGTTAACTTTTGTTAAATGCTCAAATCTCTAGCTACCCTACCTAAGAATAGCTGTATGTATTCTGACAATATTTTGTTTGGAAAACGACTAGAATAAATATAATAAAATAAAATTGATTTGATCAAAGTTTTAATATGCCTTTAATTAGACAATTATTGGACATACATTTGATTTCCCAATCATCATTACTTAATGTAGTACACTGAGTATGTTTTTGAGCAATAAAAACAGCTATAGAGTTGAGGGTTTATAAATATGTTAACATATAGACTAAATATTACTTTAGTTCCTTTACCTTTATAAACTATCCCGCTGGCTCTCAGCTCTCAGCGGGAGTAGATGCGTGTTTGGTGCGCATGGAGAGTGTGACAGTGATTTGTGCACGTCGGCGTGCTTGTCTGCACCTGCTGTAGAGAGGAGGCGTTGATGTGTGGACTCGCACAATGCCGTGGTATTTGCCAGGTGTCAGTGATGTCATAAATTAGGGATACGCCTCCCCGGCTTCTGCCAGTGTCTACATGCATGTACTTTTGCCCCATTAGGATTTGTTTGTGTGTGTCATTATTTGTCATTGTGTGCACCTAACAGATGGCAGGTGGGCGTGTGAGATAGCCACAAAATAACATGGTTAAATATGACACATGACACACATGAGAATTCTGTGGTCAGCAAACACAAACATAAATTAACATAAACGATTGTGTCCTAGATATTTAACCCGACAGGTGTGCTGGCACATTTAATAACACTGCAAGCTTCACCAATGAGAAACATTTATTTACTAGTTAATTTACTGTAATAGAAACACGGTCAGTATATTAGATATGTACTCTGGATATTTGCGCCATGGGCAATTTCCTTTTACAGTAAACGACCCTTGTTTGTTTAGTTAGAATACTGCAGTTTGCTTGCCTTCACTTTGACTGTCTTTTTATTTTTCCTTCACCCTTCTCTCCTCTCCCCTGTTCTTCTTCTCTTCTATTTTCATCTCCTTCTCCCAATATCTCCTCCTCCTCTCTATCCCCCACTCCATTTCACACCGTCCTCCTCCTCATCTTACTTGGCGTTGTTCCTGTCATCTATTCTCCCGTTCTCTGTCCCGTGAACTCAACCCACCCGTGCCTCTTCTCCTGCCCCTTGCACAGACACACTATTTTGGCCTGTGGTTCCAAGGAAAGACCCAGGTTCCGGCCCAGCGCTGGGTGGAACTTGAGAAGCCACTGAAGAAACAGCTGGACAAGTTTGGCAATGAGCCCTTGCTCTTCTTCGGGGTCCTGTTCTATGTGCCCAGTGTATGTCGGCTTGAGCAGGAGGCCACCAGGTATGCACCGTTTCATACATATTGGCAAACACATAGGGGGACTACTGTATAGTCACATTGTCACCCATCGACATTCTGCAGGAACTACAGTACAACATAGCATATACTGTATGTGACAATTCTGTCTTCAAAATAAAAGCGTCTTATTGAGCAGCACCTTGGATGTAGTCTTTATCTCTGCTGGCAGCTACAGTAGCGCTATATTGCATACAGTATATATCTAATGCTTAGTCCTAACAATCCACTATTAATCTCAGTAACCAACTGTACATGTGTAATGTGAAAGAAAGGATTTTATATTGTTGAGTCTCTTCGATTATAGTGTATTGTACCATACCATAGCAGTTAGGGATCAAATATCACTTTGTTTGCAATGTGCTCGTGCACGAGGGGTCTCATGCACAAAACTGTACACGGTGCCACAGAAGATAAACGGAACAAAAAGACCAGGTCAGGAGATGTTACATCTGCTAGGACTGAAGTGTAAACCTGCGTTTCTGCATGGATCTGCTTGTTTGTGTGTGAAATAGACAGACAGACAGACAGACAGACAGACGGACGGACGGGGAAAGTTAGCTGTGAAAAGGTTATCCAGGAGTCAGTGTGTAGACAGGACAGTGGCGTCTGCCAGCTCAGATTTACACACACACACACACGCACACACACGCACACACACACACACACACACGCATGCATGCACACACGCACACACCGTGTTCTGACAGAGGACTACTTGCACGTAGCTGGTGAATTTGTGGCTTCAACTTGACTGGATGTGGGAAAGGTCACATGGAGGTCACCCCATGACGTTTGACGGCAATCAGTGAGTCAGTGGATTGACAAGTGTGTGCGTGTGTGTGTGCGTGTGCGCGCGTGTGTGTGTCTGTGTGTTAATAGAGGTTGGACTAGACATACTGTTTTTGTTTATGCCTTAGATTTAGGGAAATTAATGAATATGCTGTAACTCACCAAGTATGTGCAGCTTCATTATACATATACCACGTCCGGCTACGAATTAACTGTGTTTGCGTGTGTGTGTGTGTGTGTGTGTGCGCGCGCGTGTGTGTGTGTGTGAATAGAGTTTTCACCTGGCCAGTGAATTCAGATAGAAATTAGCTATTAGCTGTTGTCTGGTACATTGCATCTTTTACATTGGCCGTGATTATATACACTGTATACTGTATATATATACTGTATAGAGTGTATATCTTCTGCTGTAAGGTCCATATCCCCTCATTTCAAACCATGTCTTAGTCACCCCCCACCCTCCCTCCTCTGTTAGGCAGGAATGTTGGCTGAGCTGCCCAGCGAAGTAGACAGACCACAAACTCCTCTCATCAGAAGTGCTCTCTCTCTCTCTCTCTCTCTCTCTCTCTGGCTCTCTGGCTGGTTATGCTGGCTCACACACACACACACACTTAATTGAGAATTAATTTAGAAGTTATTCTTTCAGTGGTTGCATTTTAGAAAGCTATTAATTGTGAACCGGATCGCTGTTGTCACTGGGCGTTGCATAGCAACTGGCTGTGTCATCATTCCATTACCTGCACACCTGGTGCTGATGGGCGGGGTGGGGCGGGAAGGTGTGGATACTGGAAGGGTGGAGAGTGGGAAAGCAGATCTCTAATGGAGGGACAAGGAAGAGATTCCGCTTTGTTGTGGTGGGAGTCTCGCTTACACGCTGCTGTGTGCGCAAGCGTTTGTGCCAAATGCATGTTTATGCTTGAGCTTATGAGATATGATCTTCTGGTAATGGTGTCGAATTAGCCAGAGACTCGCTCGCCTCATTTCCCAAGAATGCAAATTGGCTTTGGTTTTGAAGAAGGTAAATATTGAAGAAATGAAGAGGTTTACTTGAGAATCTAGTGTGAGAGAGCTATAATTGTTCCTATTAGCTGAGGAGTATGACAAACAGCATTGCTCATACACGCAGAACATGCACACGAAGATATCCCCACAAATGATACAAATATGAATTCAGTGGGTTAATGTCGAATCACGCACATATAGGGCCAGACCTTTACGTGTGAACAGTGTTGATCTCAGAGAGACAGAGAGAGAGAGAGAGAGAGAGAGAGAGAGAGAGAGAGAGAGAGAGGGACAGAAAAGAAATATAGTGAAAGGTAATGTACAGTAAGTTATGTACCACTTTGAGGTACATCCGTGTAACCCCCATGCTTCCATTATCTTTCCATTTTCCATTTTGGTACCACGAGGTCATTTTTCCTTCTGTGTGCGTGGGGTTAGTAAGGGATTTATTTGGGAAATCAATGATATCGTCTGGCATCTATGCATTCGTCCATCTGTGCACCTGTACAGTATCTCAGGCACTGTTGACCCAGCTCGTACCATTTTTGGGGTAGGGGGTCGGGGAATAGTAAATTATTGAAGCAAATGTTGTGCTATAACCAACTGACTGATTGATTCACAAAGGTATATCATGTATGTTTGTTTAATTTAAATATACCGGTGAACCAGCATTGACGTGTATGAGTTGCCTCACTAGTTTTATATGCTGGTGCACTAGTATAATTGAATTGTCCCATAATTCACTTCAAGATACACCTGTGTTTATGGCACAATGGTCCAACACATTTGAGGAACGCAGGAATCAGTATCACACCAATGTCACAACTCACAAGTCACCTCTGCTGTCCTCTATATAGCTGAGGAGGGTCTGTAAACAGTCTCACAAGTACAGGCGTGCAGCTCAGTTTGAGGGCTTCTGTCTATAGATGGGGCCTCTAGCCACACAATGATACGGTTGATTAACGATAAGGTTAAATTTGAACGAGATAGGTGACCCAATATGAACATCTCCTTTGAGTATTGTTGGCATGTCTCCCATCCCATGCATACACACGCAACAATAAGCCCTTCTCAATGTGGGGTTGAAGGCTACCGTTCCTATACTGTATACAGTATCTGTGGTTTGATGGAGGGCTATTGACCAGACCACTGACAGCTGGCCTCAGGACTGCCCACCAACCAAGGCTAGCACCACCAAAAGCCTTGAAATCCTAGCTTTGTACAGTGCACATACACACACTCGCTCGCACGTGCACGCAGACATACACACACACGCACACGCACACACACACACACACACACACACACACACACACACACAATGCCTGCAGACACATAAAGCCTATATACTCTTTTCTCTTCTCTCTCACACACACACGCATGCACACGCACACAGTTTCCAAGTGAAATCCCCTAACATCTTAAACAGCCTGTCTGGACCCATCTGGCGGTGGGTGGGGGGTGTTTCAGGGTCACACCACTGGGGGGAGTGCCATGGGGCTTACACACACACACACACACGTGTAAACATGCTTGCTGTCTTGGCCGCTGTGACATCTGGTGGGCTGTCTTGAGCAGGGCTTTAGCGTGTGTGGGCTCATAAAGAGTTCTTTGTGTCAGGAATGCAGGGCCAGTGGTAGGCTAGCTACACGCTGCCATAGCAAATGTGGGCTAGCAGGAAAACACTAGCTCATGGCTATGTATGTATCCCCACCTGTTATTACTCCATCGTGATGTCACGTTGACCTGCCAGCCAGGTGTGTGTGCCTAGTATATCTGTACGTCTTTATGGGTGTGTGTGTGTAATAGGCTACATCACTGTGCAAGCATGCCTGTGTTTTTCACACCTTAGCTATCTTTTTTATTGGGGAATTAAAGACAAGCTACTTTGTCATGCCTGTTACTGTAAGAATGACTAATGCAAGAACAGCAATGTTTACGGTTGAATCAGGTTATTGTGCAATGACAAGTTCGCGTTTAGGGATTAATATATGTTTTATTTGTATGTTATTTAAGGTGCCAGTTGTGTCTGTCACTCGTGTTTATCGTTAAGTATATACAGTACAGCTGGTGTACTACAGAACATTACTTTTTAACAAATCATTTCAATCTTTCAGTCCTATTTACATGAATGTAATTATTTTTGTGTGTATCACAGTGTACCTATGAGCTGTTGTTTATTTACATGCTGTACATACGTATTGTGTATGTTTTATTGCTGCTCTTTTAGCCGCTGTTAAGGATCTTCTGTCCCTAAAAGGCACCAAGTGACATTTTCACTAATGCCAGATTGACAGTCAAAAACAGCCCCCCTCCCCCCACAAATATCACTCGAAGTGAAAAATATAGTCGGAGGCATTGAGGTAAATATCCTGCTTTGCACAATTGTAACCTTTTCAGACGTTTGCTGTTTTAGCTAAGATTGTTGGTTATGGTTTTATTTATTTTCCCTTCAAATAGGACCCAACCCCTTCCCCTCTACCCTTTATGGAGAAACAGTTTGTTGAAACTCCTCAAACAAACCAAAAAGTAATTTTCAACCATTTTCTACTCCACTAGACCCCCCACCCCCAAAACCACATAAGTCCCTCCCCTCTTGCTTTGGCAGTGGTTGGGGTTGGTTAATTAGAGGATTGCCACGGGAGCAGAGTGGCTGCCTGGCCAACCAGTGTAATGACAGGGTCAGGGAGGAGGGCGGGGTCAGATTATAGGTCCAGAGCTCGCACCAGGAATGGAACTCAAGAGAGAGAGAGAGAGAGAGAGAGAGAGAGAGAGAGAGAGAGAGAGAGGGGGATTAGAGACAGATAAGTGAGATGTGTAAGGGCATGTAGGACTGCCTGTAAAAACTGAATGCAAAACCCAAGTGTACAACATAATCAATACTTGACTGAACATGACAGTTTGAAATCAGGTTTGAGACAGAAAAGAAAAGGAACTGGGAAGTGAATTGTTATGTATCTGGTGTGTGTGTGTGCGTGCGTGGTGGGCTGGGGTGGGGGAGGGGGGTGCACTGTATGTGTGAGGAATTGCTGAACTGTATTGTGGAGATGTGGAGATGGACTGACTAAGACATTTGGTAGTTTCCACATAGTGTGTACCCTGGCACTGACTATGTAAAGAACGCTTTCCCTCAGTAGTGTGTGTGTGACTGTGGTGTGTGTCTGCGAGCACGAACATGAGTGTGTATGTCAGAAAAGGTGTCTCACATCCCATATCCTAAAAAAATTTTTTTGTAACTATGGCAACAAACAGGAAACATACAGTTTTATATAGTTGAATCTGGACATTCCCCAATAGCTCGCTCTCTCTCTCTCTCTCTCTCTCTGTGTGTGTGCTCCTGTGTGGCCCGTATGTCTGTCTGCACCCATCCTCTAGAAGACAAACATGAGCTTGAACCAAAGCTAAACGTGGACACAAGGAACTGTAAACGCTAAGAACCGCCATGTATTTCAGCCCCTTGGCTTCGGCACTTCAACCACAATTTGCAAAGGTTGGAGTGGACCAAGTTTGAACATTGTTATATGAACTTACCGTTAACAAAACACTACCCATAACCACAGCGAGTGGAGCTGCAGTTAGTCTCACTTTAGAAAAGGAATTTTAAAGCCATACCACCCCATAGCACCCTTTGTTTCTAAAGCTTGTTTTTGGTCTTTTATTGAACTTTCATGGAGCAAACCTGGTTCGCATTAGCCTTAGGGTATCACCCAGCGCAATGTAGCGTTGCTGAAATCAGCAGAATATTAAAGAGCCATAAAATTATAGCTGGTATACAGTATTATTTACTGACAAGGCAAGAATGAGTCACAAGTCAAATGGAGGTGATTCACTCATTCCTGAATTGGGTTTTGTAACTGGGTTTTCTGGCATTGGTTTAACAGGAACTATTGCCAGTGCTGTCTTGACACATATTTTCTATTGCGCAAACCAGATGCAGTCATACTGTATTCTCTAGTGTTTATATATCTGTGGGTTGTAATGCGAGTGTTTAAAAGTTGCTGTAGCACTGCTCTTATTAGATTCTTTCTTTTTATGAAGGCCTATGCAGGTGTACCATGTCTAATAGATTAGCTTGAGACTTAAAATTATGTTTATGTAAAGTAAAGAAAACACCAATGGCATTCTTAATGTGGTGGGGGTGCATTTAAAACCTGCTGTTCTGGGAAGTATGGTTCCATATGATGTGTCTCCCTGCATAGTATGTATACAGTATGCGTGTGCGCGCGTGTGTGTGTGTGTGTGTGTGTGTGTGTGTGTGTGTGTGCGTGCGTGCGTGCGCATGCAGGGCCCACCTCTGGTCGCTAAACACCCTACCACCACCACACATTGTGCGTGAGATACAGTATGCTGCAGATATTATATATATACTGCCTTCAAATCTCTCTCTATTTTCTCCATTGATAGTCAGTTATTTCTTTCTCTTTCCCTTTCACTCTGTTTGTTTGTTTGTGTTTCCTGGCATCCTCCTTGCCTTCCCTCCAGGTACCAGTACTACCTGCAGGTGAAGAAGGAGGTGTTGGACGGCCGTCTCCACTGCACTGTAGAGCAGGGGATCAGACTAGCTGGCCTAGCGGTGCAAGGTAAAACACACACCGTTCAACAAACTACGGCCTGGGAGGGAGGGAGAGAGAGAGAGAGAGAGGGATGGATGATGAGAGAGAGGGAGAGCAGGAACAAGAGGAGCGAGAGAGAATAGCAGAAAGAGAGAGCAAACACACTTTCTTGGGTCATCTTGACTTCGCTACCTAATATGGCTGCATACCACTGGCCTACTTGAGTTCCTGTGAAATCACAATCTTTACACATGCATACACTCACTCATACAAGCACACAGAATATGCACACACACACACACACGCACGCACACACACACACACGCACACACACACGCACAACCTCAGTCCACCTCCACTGCTTTTAGTGGCTGTCTATGTCTCGGGTTTGGGGGAATGTAAACAGACATTTAGCTTATCGTTAGCTCCAAGGTTAGCCTTACTAGAGGCAGGAACAGCCTTATCTGTTGTTGTGAGGCTATAGGATTCTCCACTAGACATCCTAGTCTCGCACACGTCTGGGACACAGCGCCAGCTCTCTGCGTCAAAACCCGCCTACTTGACAGGAGAGGTATTTTGATTGACAGGCACGACGACCAACTACACAACTAAATCGGAGATTACTGTAAACGTACACTGGGGAACTTAAGTTAACAACACGCCTCTGGCTGCTTAAAGATTTAGTCAATCGGATTAATAAATATGAAATGACTACTCCTTCACATAAAGGGGAAAATGTGTAAATAAATAGGAAAAGAAGACTTGCAGTCAAATGTTTTTCTAAATTATATATGTGTGTTTGTGTGCGTGTGCGCGCGTGCGTGTGTGTGTGTGTATGTTTGGGTGTGTTTACCCCTATCTAGCTGACTTTGGAGACTTCACTCAGTTTATGTCTCAGGATTTCCTCAGGGAGTATGTGCTTTTCCCAGTGGTAAGTCCCCACACCTGCATGTATGTGTGTGTGTCCATGCATGTAGTCCTGAAGGCACACATTCCTGTCTCATCAGTACCTCCCTGCAGGCACACAACAGAGAGAGGTGAATAGTGCAGAGCTGATAAGATGCAAAGAAAACATCACAGCAGTTGTAAATGTGGATGTGTCGGTGCATGGGGACCCCCGTCCCTCCATCTTTTGAGGATGATAATTATAGATTATGAAAAATATCTTTTATCATTGTTCAAATGTAGCTTTTAGACAAATAGACCATTGACTATTTGTAAAAAATGTGCCGTAAGGAGTCATAATATCATCAAACACGTCAGTTTCAACTGTCACCTCCTACAACACACACACGTGCACACACACACACACAGCGTTAATGAACATGTCCTTTAGACATCATTAGGTCCCATTGCTGCAGTGCTCTATTACACTCCTACAGTAAACAGAGATGCTCCCTGCTGCATGGCTACTGATTATCTCCCAAAGCACCATTTAGACCAACCTGCTGTTTGACAGAAGGTCACAGGTCAGCTGACATCATATCTCGCTCTTACCACTGAGGAGGCCTTCTTTAACATCACCCGTCACCCACGCGCTCCCGCTGTTCCAGCATCACTTTTCTCTGGTTCTCCTGTCATCACCTCCTTCCCTCTCTCTCTCCTCTTTTGCTCCTCCTGCAGAACTGGCCTCACAGTGAGGAGGTGCTTGGAGAGTGGACTCATAAGGTAGCAGAGGAGCACAAGAGTCATTGGTAAAGGTCCTGCTTTAACCTTGCTATGTGTGTGTGTGTGTGTGCGTGCGTGTGCCCATGCGTGTTTGTGTGTGTCTGTAATGTATTATGTGTTTATTTTTATACTGTATTGTCTATATCTGTCTGTATATGTAAATTATATATTGCTTATGTGCATATTAAATAAATTGCAATGTACATTACACAATTACGGCATATACATATTGTGTGTGTGTGTGTTATTTTCATATTTTTGTCTGCTGTTTTCTTATGTGTATATTAAATTGCAACATACATGCGGTAATATAGATCATATGCATCTGTGTATGTGTGTGTGTTGTTTGGGGGGGTAGGAGGACACGTGTGGGCATGTGTATTTAGCTTTCAGTGCACCTGTGTGTGCAGGTGTGCTTGCGGCCATGGTAGTTGTGTGTGTGTTTGTCTGCATGCATGTATGCACTTGAGAGAGGCTTTTCATGTTTGGGAGGGTTAGAACAGTGTGTGTGTGTGTGTGTGTATGTGTACAATAGAGAGAAAAGACTGAGACAAAAGGAAAACGAGAGATCCTCAGTAGTGTGTGTGTGTGTTTGTGTGTATGTGTGTCTTTCCAGTCGAATGCAACCTGCTGACGCGGAGCTTCTGTACATCAAGGAGGTTGAGAAGCTAGATGGTTTTGGCCAGGAAAGCTTTGCTGCTAAGGTACTTTCCCTGACATTCTATTGTTTCACAATATCCCACTGATGCTAATTATAAATACATTTTACTGACACGTTTGGCATATTGTACTCTAATTGTATTGTGAACTATAAAGGCCTTTCCTGTGGCGCAAATCCTATCTTAGAACTTGTATATAATCTAACATCTCGTTGTATGTCTCCTCTTGTACACCTCTGCCTCAGGACAACTACACCAACGACATCTTTATAGGTGTGTCCTTCATCGGCGTGTTTGTGAAGCACAGAAATGGCAGATCCATCATGTTGCACAGGTACTCTAACCTTATCCTCTGTCCATAACATGTCCATAACATGTCCATAACATGTCCATAACACCCTGACAGTGACATGTTATGATGTGGGAATTGTAATTGACTGGGCCTTTTGTTTTTCCTCGTGTGTGTGTGTGCACGTGTGCGTGCAATTGCATGTGCATGCGTGTGTTCGTGTGTGTGCGCGTGTGTGCGTTTGCGTGCGTGTGACACAGATGGAAGGACATTGGCACCATCGCACACAACAAATCAGCAATCACCGTGGAGATAACCAGCAAAGACGACACCATCATCTTTCACACGGTGTGTGTTGTGTCTGCTAGACTGGTCCCAAGGGCACCATGCACATGAGCGCACACACGCACGAACACGCACGCACACACACACATGCACACACACACACGCACGCACACACACACACTTATCACTTATCTTGTGGGATGTGCAAAAATGTGGTATTTATTTTTAAATGGAATGTTTCCCTCTGTTTGCGTCCCCAGGAGGATATTGAGTTGTCCAAGTACATCGCTCGGCTGTTCACAGCCAGACACAAATTCTACAAACAAAACAAGATCTGTGCAGAGTGAGTCTCAAGGGCATTCGTAGAAACCACCCAAAGACCCATGTTGTAAAAGATGAATGAATGAGAATGTATTATTTTATGAAAGATCTTTTGACCTTTGGATGAATAATTGCCTTGTATCTTTGTCTATTTATAATTCCAGTAGAGGAAATATGGTCTTTACAAATATAACAAATAAACAATACATGTAAATTTATAACATACTTGTTTGTTATGTGTACATACAGTAATTAGTTTCATAATTTGATAGACAATCACTGGGTCACTAATTTGTCTACTTTCTTTTCCAGGCCGGCCCACTCGCCTGCACCAATCAGAAGGCGGCCTACCTGGACACACCGTCAATCTCTGGTACTGTCAGTCTGTTATCTCGGTGCTAGCTTTGATTGGTAGCCGCCTCACTAGGACTACTTTACATTACGGCCTTCTATAGTAGCAACAGAGCGAGGAGAGTCCGAATGGACAGAAATGCCTGAGGTCTTGAGAGGTGACCCCCCTGTCTCCTGCTCAGTGCTCAGCTCCAGGCTCTCCCTGAGCTCCAGACCCTTGCCTTTAAGCGTGTGTGGGTGTAGCGGCGGTTGACTTGGGAAAGTAGCTAGGCTGGCCTCTCTTCCGGCATTTCCCTCTCTGCTGGAGAGAGACAATGGCCAGGGGCTAAATGAGGAACAATGCCTCTTCAGTCAGTCTAGAGGAGCACGAGCCTTTGGTGGTAGATGACCACCATGTAAATGAGAGTTCAGAGTTGAGCAGCTCTGTGGTTATAACTTCCTCTTGATAATAAGAGGTTATTATAGCGGCATACATAGAGTCACAGTATGGCTTGTCTTACTGAAATGCAACCGTGTGTCTTTTCATGTAGCCTCGGCCTCACTCCTGTAACATCCAATCCATGCTCTCACAGTATGGAGATCATTATCAGGACACACAGAGCTCCCAAGGTACACACACACACACACACACACACACACACAAACGCACGCACGTACACAAACGCACATACACACACACACAATCTCACACCCTTCCTGACTACTTTAACCACAGCTTGATTTAAGCCGTCCCACAGATAATAACAACTTGAAACATCTTCCCATCGGGCGAGTGACTCACGGCCCTCGTGAGCGACGACAACCTCCCAGCCAATCGGGGGGGGGGGGGGTTGTTTGCAGGGGAAAAGCGAGCGCTGGCTTCATTCTCCTGTCCTCCTGTCGGTGGGGGGGATAAAATCTTCTGGGCGAGTGTCAGGGTGTGTGTGTGGGTTTTAACCATGCAACTATATTTCAAGTCATTTCACATGGGAGAATGCTACACCAACAGCACTACAGCATGTTCACAATGCAGAGACCCAACCGCCACCCACACATATAGTTTGATATTTACGGATATGGTAAGGGAAGGATAGTAATCCTGCGCTCACACGGATGATGAAAGACATTGGCGCTTATGGGAGATCCTGGCTTGTGGTTGCTTATTAGTTAGATCATTTGTTTCAGCAACGTATAATAATAATAATAATAATAATAATAATAATAATAATAATAATAACCACCCACTATCCCCTAGAAGCATAACAGCCATGACATTATTTGATAGTACTCTAATATAAGCGAGTAGCAAAATACAACACATTAATGTGTAAACTGTATTACTACTAACAGTTATGTGTAAAATATGCTATTTGTAATCACTTAGAAATATTTTAATATAATTTTCAATTTCATTTCATCATCTCGTGACCCCCACCTGGGTCCCGACCCCCACTTTGAAAGCACTGTTTCAAGTGACATATTTATATATGTTTTAACCCCCCCTCCCCACCTCTCTTGGGCCCATCAGACAGCATCTTCCACGACGACCCGTACTACAAGTCAGAGACCAGCCTGGATCGCTGCCCGGTAGACTTTGGCTACCGCAACGGAGCGGTGCCCAACGGCAGCATGTACAGCAGCCCCAGCCTGAGCTCCCTCAACCACGCGCAGGGCTTTGTGCAGCCGTCGCCCATCTCCTCCAGCCTGAGCATCCCGGGCAGCGAGCTGATGCGGCCCGACTACATCCCCAGCCACCGGCACAGCGCCATCATCGCCCCGTCCTACCGGCCCACGCCCGAGTACGACGCCGTCATGCGCCAGAAGAGGCGGGTGCTGCCGGCCGGCCACGACCTCCACAGCCAGTCGCTGCGCAGCCTGAACATCAGCAACACCTACGCCTACCGCCAGCCCGAGGCTCTGGTGTACAGTCAGCCGGAGATGAGGGAGAGGGGCCCCTACCACGGCCAGGGGCCTGGCCACGTTGCCTACACACCCCAGGTATCTGGGACCTGCATGTGCACGATAATGATGCATGATATACAGTGTAGGCCACATAGCAGGCATGTACTGTGCAATGTGTTTATATTTACTGTGGTCATTGGTGGTCATTCCTCTCTGCTCTCGCTAGTTCACCTCATTTATTTCATATTTGATTATTCTTTGTATTTTAATGGAGTATTCTACTTTGTTATTTATTTATAAATAATAATAATAAATAAATATAAAATAAATAAATAGTATTCATATATTATTAGTATGATGATGAAGATGATTATTAGTCTAGTTGATGTTTGAATATGGTCATTTCTATTTGACAATAGATACTATATTACTATTACTTTTATAACTATTACAATGTTTACTACTATTACTATTATTATTACTATTATTACTCTTGCAATTGCTATTACTATTGCTATTACTATAAGTATTATTATTATTTCTAGTAATATTACTATTATTACTACTATTATATTACTACTGTTATTACTATTACTATTATTACTACTATTACGATTTCTATATTAACTAGTACTATTACTATTACAATTACTATAAATACTATTACTATTATTACTATTACTATTATATTACTACTGTTATTACTATTACTATTATTACTACTATTACTATTTCTATATTAACTAGTACTATTACTATTATTACTATTATTACTATTATTACTATTATTATTATTATTACTATTTCTATATTAACTAGTACTATTACTATTACTATTACTATTACTATTACTATAAATACTACAACTGTTATTATTCCTCTGTTACTACTGCACTGATCCCTGCTGGTGTCCCCCATACAGATCAGCTACAGTAAGCCTGTGTCCCACGGCCCCCACCAGGGCACCCCCGCAGGCAGCCAGGGGCCCTGCCACTCCTCCTGCGTCAACGGTGGTGTTGGGGGCAGCTCCATCTCCCACACCGTCAGCACGCCCGAGCTGGCCAACACCAAGCAGCAGGGGCCCCCCCCGGCCGTCCACCCCTCCGCCTCCTCCTCCACGGCAGGCGGCATCGCCATGCGGAGCCACGCACCGCGGCCGCCCCCGCCCTACCCATCGGGCTCCTTCCGTCCGGCCACCAGCACGCCGGACCTGGCCAGCCACCGGCACCGCTGCATGGGCGGCAGCAGCCCGGAGCTGGTGACCCGCATGGTGCAGCTGTCCGTCAAGACCTTCCAGCCGGACAGCTCGGCCGTGGTGCGCCAGTCCCTGCTGGAGGTGAGCGAACCGCTGACGGCGGCCGCCAAGCACCGCGCCGCCCTGGCCAAGAGGCACAGCATGGAGGTGGTGGGCGGCATGAGGCCCGGGGAGGGCATGGCGCTGAAGGGCATGAACGCCCAGCTGCACCGCAGGAACACTCTGCGGGAGCAGCTGCAGTCTCCGCAGGCCCCCGCACAGCAGCCCAAAGAGCTTCCCGTGCAGATGCCCGCACAGAAACCCCCCGAGGCGGCGGCCTACCACCAGAAGACCTTCTCCAACGCCACCATGTTGATCCACAGCAGCGAGAGCGAGGAGGACGAGGAGGAGGAGGAGGAGAGGCCCGAGCTGGACGTCCAGATCCCGGGTCTGCACGAGGACGTTAGCATTAGCGCCCAGCTTCAGGCAGCGCTGGCCAAGCTGCCCAACAAACCCCCCCCGGAGTACCCCGGTCCCCCCAGGGCGCCTAGCAACGCTCAAATACGCACACACACACACACTCACAACCACATACACCACCGTAACCACAACCATGGACCACAGAGCCACCATGGTGCCACGGACCCGGGCCAAGCCCAAGCCGGTGCGCAGGGCCTGGGCAGTGGCGTGGTCGGGCCTGGAGGAGGTGCTGGAGGTGGCGGTGGGACGCTGACTAGAGGGGAACAGACGGGGATGAACGGGGTGGTTCTAGGCCCGTCACTCTCAGAGCCAGACCTCACCAGCGTGAAGGAGAGGGTGCGGAAGGAGCCGGTCAAGGAAAGGCCAGTTTCTGAGATGTTCTCCTTAGAAGACAGCATTGTGGAGAGGGAGATCGCTCAGAGGGTAAGTCTATGGTCAGACAGACACACAGCAGTATGTTATCATACACAGTGCTCTCACACAGTTAGAAACGTGAGTTGAGAGTGAACGTGCTCTTTGCACGCACAAACATAATGAACTAACCAGCCACAGTGTGTGTGTTGACCAAATGACCCGTCATATCAAAGATGGATGGAGCGTTGTAATGCATTTCAATGGATGCAAAAATGGAACCATTTTGGTCTCTCAAGTGGGCGTGTCACCAGCGTGTCACCAGCATTCTGCTGCGGAGGCTGACGTAAACAGCTTAGGCAGCTACATATGCCACGCATGGCCTGACACAAACTAAATTGACCATTAACAGTTTGCTGCAGAAATAACATTGTAGTTGGAATTAATGTTATATACTCAATACCCATTAACACCCCCAGAGAGAAATAGTGGGCAATAGTATGGTGTACCTCCCCATTGACTTGCATGGATGCTCGGTTGCTCTGGCCTGCATAAAGACCCCCCCCCCCCCCTTTCCAAAAATCTAATGTGGAAGTGCTGTCCGTTGGTACCTCTGTTATATTATATTGGCCCAAGCTCAATGTCCCCTAAGCCTTCAAGCCCTGAACCCTCACAGACTTTAGTGATGTCACCGGTAAGTGATCGAGTGCCAGATGCAAGGGCACAAAATGCTATAAATAGGATTAGGAGGACAGCACATAATGATAATGGCAAAACATGTTTAGGGCTATAACCCATTTAAATCTACAAGCATTTTCCTTACAGACTAACAGTAAATAGATTTTTTTTAAATAATAAATTTACTATTTCTGTAAAAACAGCATAATTAAGCAGAAAGGCACAAATATGTTTGATGAATAATCTAATAAAATTGTGCAAAATATTATACTTTGCACCGCATTCCTCTAACTTGAAGTGATTGAGTGTTCTCAACTTCTCATGCAGTTTTCAAGCCATTTATGTCCCTTTAGTTACTATAAATACGCATTTATGCAGACTTTGCCTAAGGGAACAATTACCAACAGTTAATTTGTTGTGACTTGATACAGAGGGCCGGTGTTATGTCCCTACTGGTTTTTAAGCGAACCGGTTTTCATTTGTGCGCAAATTTTTTCTAAACCGCAGCACACCTCTGCAGCCCAATATTCCACACAGTTTTAAGTGTTGCAGTATATCATTCTACATTATATTACAGCCCTCTACAACTCATAGAACTATTGTTAAAATATATTTCAGGTTTAATTCAAGCAATGTCATAGCGGGTATCTTATCCGCTTAGCCATGAAAAAATAATGAATAGCTTAATCTATTCTAATATAAAATAGTTATATCATTATTTCTGTAACATTTTTGGTTGTTCTAAAATAACTGGTTACATTTTCAGCAAGGATGCCACACATCGAAACTTTTATCCAAACAATTTATAGGGTTTTCATAGCAGAATTGCAATGGAAACCGATGAAGGCCCAGGAAAGCGATCTACTTCTGCATACACGGACAACACTCACTGTTTGTGTCCCACAGAAGTAGCCTATGGGCTTTGAGACAGCCCTAACCCTCACGGATTTAGCGGGAACGCGCATCAAAGTCTGTGAGTCTGTGACGGAGGACATTGAGATTGGGCAATTCTCTCTGATCGTATGGTTCCTTAGTTAGGGGTTGCTTGTCTTGCTATTGGTAGGTGGCCATTTGATTGGCCTGACTAATACCACTTTTTACTCTCATTTCAAAATATGATTTACCACTAGTTCAAAAAACCGAATGTATAAATTGTAACAATTGTTTTTTTATTCTCATTTGTATACAGTATATTGTACTATATAGTGTATCTTGAAAATATAGAAAAACTACAACTCTATACATAATATAAAGTAGAGTAAATTCAATTGTTGTGATTGCTGAATGTTGTTGTTGTTTCAGATAGTTTCATACGTCCTGATAAAGTAAATACTAACCCTAGGTTGAGCATCTGAGAGCGTAACACTAGTTTCTCTGCCACTGTGGTAATCGGCAGATTACCTTTGGGCTGGCTGTGCTTGTGTCACTTGGTTCTGTGTTAAACCCTGAACATTTCACACAGTACCAGTGTTCAGGTTCAAGCACATCATGGCCTCAATTAGTAGTGTTGAAGTAAGTATTTCTTCAAGGCCATTGAACAAACGCGTGTGAATATGAAATGTTGAACCAGACTCTAGAGACAGTTCCTGTATATTATGCAATCACCTCTTATTATCTGGTACTTTTCATATTGTGCATATACATTCTTACAAATGTAGTTTAGCCAATCCCCCAGCAAACCACCGAGGTGTTGTTTGGGCTGCCCCAGAAGAGAGGGAAGGGGATGCGGGGAGTGGAGGGTTAGCAGTGGGATTAGGAGAGGTAATCCCTTCGGGTTAGGGATGCAGTGTGGTGTCAGAGTTTCACTAGCATGTTAGAGGGAAACAGACTAGAGCTAGTGTGAACTAGAGAGAGCGTCTACGTGAAACAAGTCAGGCAGGAGAGAGGAAAGATCCAAACATCTTATCTATGCACAGATGAATCCACTCAAATATACGCGTTACACACACAGGCAGTAGGAGTGCGAACATAATCAATATCCATCCCACCCACATCAAGGGAGACAGTATTAGTCAAAACCCAGGCAGGTCTCGCTATCTGGCATTGCTGTTGTTACCTGCAACATGACAGCGGGTCTGTCCTCTTTCTTGAAGACGCTGGAAAGACAGAAGATGACCGTGGACTCCATGAAGAGACCTTTAATGATGGCCGCCCTCAACGGTCTCTACGTGGCTCGAATGCCCGTCCCAGAGATCCATGCAGAGGAAGGACCGAAGGCTTCCACAGACGAACGGGTAAGACAGAACCTTCAGGTTCTGGGCTAGAATCAGGTCTGTTGTGATGCCTCGACGGCCATTGATTTAAGCGCCTTGAATGAATACGAATAATAAAGTGGTAGCTGCCAAGTCAACTGTTAATTTAGAGCCTTTAGAGCCACTTTAACTTGATTTTCTGTGTAGAACATATTCTGCATATTCTGCATACCATTCAGACAATGTAATTCTTAATGACTTTTTTGACAGTTTAAGTGTATCCTCTCTGCAACTATTATCTTGATTCAGGTATGGGCTTGGTCTTTACCACCACAGCCATCCCACCTGCATATAGTATCATAGGTGTTCCAGCTAAGTTACAGAACCTTCCTTGTCCTAACAGTTATATCTTTAAAGCCAGAGTCCTGTTCTCGAGTCTTGCTCTAATGCAATGTGCTCTTTTATGCTGCTTTATGTCGCCATGCGAGCGTTTTGTCTCTGATGTGTGAAACCCAGCCATTGTCCCGAGTGTTGCTAGGCTGAGGGGGGCAAGCCCTAAGTGGGCTGTGGAACGCGTGGCGTGGTGCTTATCGCCTCTGGGCTCGCTGGTATGCCAGGAATGTGACCCATGAAAGAGAGAGAGACAGAGAGACAGAGCGGTTGAACTAGAGGCCGGCTTAACAAACACATCTCACATCACCAAATAGGAGGAACCACTCCATCCCATGCTCTAGTTTAATCACGGTGACTGACGCGCTATTCACAGTCCAAGGAGTTGATATCAAAAGCGCGGATTCGGCTATGAGCGATGGTGACTGATTCAAAGCATTACATTCCAGCAGATAGTGAACGAACTGTAACCTTCTCTGTGGTGTGAATAGCTTGAGGTGTAGCAGAATGCAAATGAGTAAGATCTCTTTAGTGATCGAATACAAATGCTCTTGGTGATGTGTCACATTGGAATTCAATTATCATTGCCCCCCCCCCCCCCCTTCCTTTTCCCAACAGTGTAAGACCTTGGAGTTGAAGCTGGAGGAGGAGCGGGTTTTCACCGAATTCGAGCAGGTGCCCAAGAAAAGAGCCGAATGCGCGCTCACCACGGCGACGCTCCCCGACAACAGCGAGCGCAACCGCTTCCGGGACGTGGTCCCATACGAGGAGAACCGCGTGGAGCTTGTGCCCAACAAGGAGAACAACACAGGCTACATCAACGCCTCGCACATCAAGGTGGGTCAGAGGTCAAGGGCTATCGGTGTCCCTTAACCATGTTAAAAAGTGAACTGTAATGTCTTTCTAGAGTAGACACAAATAAAGGCTCAGTTACACTACAGTATAGTAGCTATACGTCTAACCCACTACCTATATGTCCCTTATGTTTCAGTTATTCTCTTCATTACAATCGTGTCACTAGGATATTATAAGGGCATCATGGGAAATGCAGGCTTCATGCTAGCACCTTTGCTACGCTACTCCAAAAGTGCCTTTATCTGTGAATCGCTTGCTCATAAAACATGCAGAGAAGACTATAGAGGCTAACCTTGTTCCGTTTATCTTTCCACATGCGGTATGAGGACTGAGTCTATTCAAGTCAGGTCTATTCAACACTCTTGATACAACACGTTTGCCATAGAGGCCTTTGCAGAATATACTGCAGAGCCACATTTGAATACGTAACCTAGACTGAACTCTTTACAGTTTTCAGTTGTGGTTTTCTAGGAAGACTGAGAAAGGAAGGTCAGAGGGAACGGATGAAAGGCTGCTATTTAAAGTTGTTTGGGACTTTAAGCTCACAGAGCTTGTGGAATTCCCAGGGAATGTAGTCCAAACTCCAAACCCTCTTTAAGTCAATGTGAGCTGCACTCACTCACTCTCTGTTCGAGCTTGGCTTTTAACAGTTGGCCGTCTGTGTGTGTGTTTGTGTTGTGTGTGTGCGTGTGTGGTGTGTGTTGTGTGTGCGAATGAATGAATGTGAATTAATGTGTGTGAATGAATTAATGTGACATGTGAATGCATGCATGTGTGTGTGTGTGTGTGTGTGTGTGTGTGTATTTGTATACCTTCTTATGTGTTTGTGTCTGAATGTGTGGGTGTATTTATTTATGTGATTGTATATGTCCATGCAAGCTTGTTGCTCGTGTACATACGTGCGCATGTGCCTTACACAGGGTAACGTAATCTGTAACCCTTTTACTGAGGGGGGCTGTTCCATTGGAGAAGCCCGTGTTTGTTCCCTATCCATCTCTAATACGGTTTTCGCAGTCACAAGGTGGCCCTGCTGGAATGAGATGGCTCATGAGCGTTAGGCAATAGCATTCCACAGCGTCCTGGTTAGGGCGGAACAAGGTGTGGACGGCACGGGTGTCTGGCCGCTGGCGTCTGGCCTGTGATTATTGACAGGGAAAAGCTTAACGGTACGGAGTATGCGCTGCTCTTAAGGTGGTAAGAAGCCTTCCAAGGGCTTCGTTACAGCCAATGAATAATATAGATGATGACACTGCCCTCTGGTGTTGGTCGAAAGTATTTATATGCTGTACATTGTACATAGCATTCTTATAAAATCATATAAAACTGTAAATAAAATGAAGATGAGAAACTGGTTTTACTGTTAGTATTCATTAAAAGGCTACCTGCTATTTGAGTAATTTAACTGAATTGTTGGCTATTTGAGTAATTTAACAGAATTGTTGGATCTGCATGAAGCTCAGCCTTGTGCAGTAATGGATACTTAAATGTGTGTGCGTGTGTGTCCCAGGTGACTATTAGGGGAGAGGAGTGGCACTATATTGCCACCCAGGGTCCGCTGGCCAACACCTGCGCTGACTTCTGGCAGATGGTCTGGGAGCAAGGGGTCAGCGTCATCGCCATGGTTACGGCTGAGGAGGAGGTACCAAAACTCCCCTCCCCCCCACTTGGAAACAGATTGAGCCTGTCTTTGTGTGAGAGTGATGAGGCGACAGTGGTGAAAGTGTGTGTATGTGTTGTGTGTGTATCCTGAAGATGTGTTGAAGTCCATCCTATAAATATACTACCCCCCCCCCCCCCCAGGAGGGAGGCAGGTCTAAAAGCCACCGCTACTGGCCCAAGCTGGGCTCCAAGCATAACTCGGCCACTCACGGCAAGTTCAAGGTCACCACCAAATTCCGCACCGACTCAGGCTTCTACGCCACCACGGGGCTGAAGGTCAAGCATCTTCTGTCGGGCCAGGAGAGGACAGTGTGGCACCTGCAGTACACCGACTGGCCTGAGCACGGCTGTCCCGAGGACGTCCAGGGATTCCTCTGTGAGTCGCAGCACTGCCGCTAGCTAGCATCGATTTCTGTGTGGGGTGTACTGTATGCTAGCATGCGTTGGATGTTTTCCCGCCTAAACATGTCTAAGTTTACAGCATTTCTCTGGTTTTACTATTTATACATTTGTATTTTTAAAATGATATTTAATATATTTATATTTATTTCATTTAAATTTTTTTTTAATATATTTATTAGATTGACAGTATATTAATATTATTTAAAAAAAATTGTAGGGGTCTCAAATTTTTTCCCATAACAGTATATCAATTGATTAGATATTTGTTTGATTGATAAGTTATTTAGCCTAATGTTACTTTGCATGCTTTACGCATTTGAAAGAAAAAAAATCAAACAACCAATCAGCACAGTTGCTATAGAATACTTACACCTGTTTTAAATATTCGCTTAAACCCAGCCTACCTAGAGGAGATCCAGTCGGTGAGGAGGCACACCAACTCCATGCTGGACACCTCAAAGAGCCTCAACCCCCCGGTGGTGGTGCACTGTAGTGCAGGGGTGGGTCGCACCGGGGTGGTCATACTCACAGAGCTCATGATCAGCTGTCTGGAGCACAACGAGGTGAGCAAGGGGGAGAGGGACGCCTGGACCTTAATACTGTGTGGAGTGGAGTAGCACAGGGTCAACGTAGGCAGGGTAGATGGAGGTGAGAATCTTTACACATCTCTCTCTCTCTCTCTCTCTCTCTCTCTCTCTCCAGGGTGTGGAGGTCCCCACCATGTTGTCGGGGCTCAGGCAGCAGAGGATGCTGATGGTCCAGACCATCTCCCAGTACAAGTTTGTTTACCAGGTGCTCATCCAGTTCCTCAAGAACTCCCGCCTCATCTGAACCCCAGGGCTCGTAACCTTTGACCTTACGGGACCTCTACAGAAGGGCACAGTGACTGGGGTATTGGGACATAGACGAGAAGTGTTTTGTTTAGATTGGTTCTGGGTTCAGGAACGCAAAGGGGGGTACAATTATATAAGAATTTTTCTGAGCAGTGGAATCTGTATTTAGTCTTTCTCTTTGCTTAAATGGGTCAATGCGAGAGAGTTCACTTCAGATGGTACAAGGCAAGAAAGAGTATAACTGCTGCATATGTATGATAAATTAACTTTAACCTTTAACTTCAAGTTCCTACTTTTCCCTTTTTATATATTTGAAATTATAGTTTTATATCTATACTAATTCAAGAAGATGAAAAGCTTGAAGAAGAGCTTACTGAAATCAGTTTCTTTGTCCAATTGAGTGTGACAAATCCAGATCTAGTTTAGGTTCAAAGTGCACACAGGTTACATTTCACCGCATATATATTGCATTACACTGTGCATACGTACAGTAGATGGCAGCATTGTCATTAGTAATTATTTTGTATGTTTGCCAGCTATGTGCCAACAAGTATTTTTAGTAGTGGTCACACACATTTCTACAGTATTTGTCATAATGCTGAAAATGTTTGCCTCAACAACACAATTTGTTTTGAAAGGAAAACAATGTTATTATTTATTTCTGTTAAAAACTCAGTCCATTTTCAAACATTGTATCAGGTTTATAATGTTTTATCATTTAAATACTGATTTTCCTGTATATAAGTAAACAGAAAATGTACCTTCCCTCACACACGCACACACACTCAGATAAAAGTACTTCGGTCTTAACATACGTGTTCCCCAACCACTTAAATATGCTAGTATTTAAAATTCACACTGATATTTAAATATGTGTGTAAAGCAAAGAGATATGGTCAGTTTCAAGATATTTGTGCCTTATTAAAACCCCAAATTCAGAGGAGCTACCTCACATTTATACGTGATTGGTACTGTATTATACCGTTATACAGGCCTAGATGTGGAAGATGTTGGTAAGCCAACATTCTATTAGATTATTTATCAGTCTTACATTTTTTATGTTATTAAAACATTGCCTACTCCTTTTAGGTAATAGACGGTTAATGTTTTTGATTCATACCCAATTTATTTGTCCAATTTGTGATTCAGCAAGGTAATCTTATCCAAACATATTATCACCATATCCCCAAATCTGTCTACAAATTACTGCATTCTATAGGTTTCATTTTAAATGCATCTTTTTTTTCTCAAAATTTAAGACAAAGTCATCAATGTCCAAAGTAAATTTTGTACATAAAAGTGAGAAATGTGAGAAAATAATTCTATGAATGTTTTTATTATTATTATTATTATTATTATTATTATTATATTATTATTATTATTATTGACTTGGTACCCTCAAAAATACCGTAAAATTAATATTATGAATGCATGCTTTTTTATATACCAGTGTATATATCTATTCTCAGATAAAGATTATGCTCTCAACGTGTTTTGTTGCACTTCTGTTTGACAGTATGCTTTCACTCTGCATTCCACAGTTTGTTTTCATTAATATTTGACCCCTAATATTTGACAGACTATCCTAAAACCTTTCAGACTATGTTATACAGTTAATGTGTTCATCTTTTGTATATGCTTTTTCGGTACATCAACAATCTTTCTCTGTCTGCCCATACAAGCTATCGTACTTTATGCTCATTAAGCAATAAATCCTTATTTTCTCTAATTGTGAATGAACATAGTCTTTTTGGAGAATTTGCTGTTGTGTACAGTCGCACAAAAAACACAAAAATAGAGAAACACAAAAATACACACAATGCTAAACCAAGTTAAAGCTCTACAGCATACAAGGTTGTGAGTGTCACATTCCCTTCACATAAGGCCCCACTGACAAAATAGCTGTCCTCACTGGCTTCATTACCCCTACTCACAAATGTAAACAAACACACTGTTTTTGGTTTTGGAAGAGGAACTGAACTCTTGCCTTTAACTTAAGCACGAGTTGCATGTCTTGTGGTACAGCGTCCCCACAACCTGACATTCCCCGCCCCAGCTTAATGCTTCTGCTTGAATAAAAAAACACTGTGTACAAACGTACGTGGCTGTAGGGGGAGTGGTAGAGAATGGTGTGAGATAAGGGGCGAGGTACGGTAGAGGGGAATGTGAGCTACTCAGGGCCCAATTTCAGCAAGCAGGTTTAGTGAAAACTCTTAAGTTTGTTAACCCTGAAATGACGGAAACTCTTGAGTTTTCTGTTTCAAAAAGTTAACTCAGGGAAATTTACCATGGTAACTGACTATGTGAACCTAACCTGCTTGCTAGCAGGTTTTCTTTAACAAACCCTGAGATTCTCTCCTCCCTTCCACTGAGCCTGAAGCCACCGTCAGAACAATTTTGAGACCCCGATTAGATGTACAATAGCTGATTCCCATAATATAATGAAATGTTTGTTTTTTATCTTAACATTATTATTATTTACATTTATGTTAAACAGTAGGATATTCTACTATAGATTACTGAAAGTATGGCCTAGAGCTGTGGTTTAAGCAGTAGCTCTGTGACTACATGAGTTTCTTGTAGACAGGGGTTTGAATCCAGCAGGTGGGAATTTTTCAATTTGTTCAAATATCTCGTTCCCATTCGTTTATTGTCTCTACCTGTAACTGCTCTCTCCAATAAAGAAGAAGTATGTAAAAAAGCTACTGAATGTTTAATGTTGAACTTTTTCTGGATATAAAATGTTGGTTTAATGTAAAATAAATGTTTTGCCTATGAGAAAAAAAATTCTTGCAGTTATGAAAAGCTCCTTAGGGGTAGTGACTATTTCCCTCTCTCGTGTCTTGTCTTCACTTCTGCTGGGTCATCTCTTTACGTAACTCTGCCACATATTGGTGGTCTTTCCCATGTGCCACCTCCATTATGGCGAGTGCCTGAAAACACATCCACAAAATGACTTTAGCAAGCTAGCTTGTACATGTTCACTCAGTACACTGTACTTAGAGGCCTTCTACTGCGTGTTTACATGTTACTGCTACATTATATATTGTGCACTACAATTAAAAGACATTTGAATTGACAGTACCTTCTTTAATGCACTGAGGCCAATAGATTTCCTTTCTAGCCCCAAGTACAGCCTTCCCAGCTTCAGGTACATGGAAGACACGTTCAGTGAGTAGGGTGGATATAGCTCACTACAAAGAAGGAGGTTAAAAAAGTAAGGCATTGCTCATGACCACCATGAAGAAATAATCAGCTTTGGCCCTTGAGCACAATGACTGCAATATCTGCCAATTCCTTTTTATTTCTCTTCTTCTACTTATTTATTTGCTTTGTATATGTGTCTGGTGTGACTTACAAACCTGTGGGCTTTCTAAGCAGCACTAACAATAGTGCTATTGCGTTTTACCTGTAAGGCTTGAGGATTTTCTCGCCATAGCGAATGGCTCCGTCCCAGTCGCCCATGTACAGACACACTCCCATGGCCTGGTACATCATGTGGAGCATGTACACGTTGGAGTCTGCAAACACTGCGCTCATCTTCTCCAGGCTCAGTTCACACATCTCCAGCAGTTCGCTAGGGGGTGCCAGGGAGTCAAGGATATGCTACATGTTTGAGGTGGAAATAGGAGATTTGCTACTACTAGGGCCCTTAGTGTCATACCACCAGGTAGGCTACTGATATGCTAATTTAATGAGACGATTCACTGTTAATGGAAAGGTTCCATGTCTTCTCCACTCCACTGTTCAAGTCAACCGCTAGCTTGTCTCAGCAGAAACGTCAGCTTTACTAAATTGTGGGAGTAGCCTATCCTACAGGGAGGTTACAGTACCTTAATTTTTTTATTTTCTGTCTATTTCTGAGCGTGAAGGTTACCATGACGACAGCGAATGTCATATAAGGATATATTTCTCACTCTTGACAGCTCGGAACTCCCCAATGGTTTTCCTAGCATATCGCACCATGTTGCTGACGGCCTCTTCCTCGATGGGATCACTTCGCTTGCGTATTTTCAGCTTTGCTATGTCCTGAGGAAGAACATGAGCACAAAGCAGAGTGAATATTTAGGGTTGTTTTAACCTATATATTAAATCAATGTAAAATACACTTTACTACAGCTACACTGCCAACATTGTGTAAGTGAATATGATGCACACTAACATGCTATTCTGTTTGTTTGCTGTTTGTTTTGCCAGTATGAATACCCTCTTACTTTGGACCTGGTTTTACATTCCTGGCAGTCACAGGTGAAGTAGTATGAGTCTCTTAGCCTGAGGTTGCGGTCGTCTGTTGGGTATAGGAGGTCAATGTAGCTAATGAGAACCTAGAAGAGGTATGCGCGTGCACACACACACACATACACACACACACACACACAGAGAGACACACACAGACAGACAGATGTTGTGAATACCCTGTGAGAGTTGTGGACTCGGCTGACTATCTCAGCCAAAAATATCACATGCTGATTCACACACAGGTTAAAGGACCATGTCTGAAAATAACGTCCAGCCTCTTTATATGGCCCCATACTCTGCACACACCCTATGCAGTAATTGAAAAGTGCTGTCACACTGACCGACACTGATATTGCACTGCACGGGTGTAGATCAAATAACATACAACGACATGCTGCTAGTCCATTCTCTTGTTTTCATGTTGCTGTCCTGTTTACATTAGTGCCGATCAGGTTAAGCTCAGCACTAACTTGATAAATGACAAGAGAAGTAGAACATTTGTCTTCCAACAGGGGCGACTCTAGGATCACACCTTTAGGGGTGCTCAGTCCCTAATGACAATGTGATTTGTAGGTCTACAAACATGCAAAGACATCTAAATCACACTAATGTCACTGTAGACCTATCAATCAATAATAAACAATACTGTAATTAATGTTTCTATTTTTGCATTTGCATTGGTGTAAGTCTTTTTTAAACATTGGTGAGGGGACATGCTTATCAGGGGGTCTGGGGGTGTACCCCCAAGACATTTGTAGTATCAAACACTTCCATTTCATGCATTTTGGTGAATTTCTAAGCACCAATTTGTACCTTTTATGCACCAATTTTTTGGTGAAAATGTTTCTAAAGCAAAAAACAAAATGATGGAAGAGGTGACGATTTAAAATATAATGGAATCTAATGCAATAAGGGTCTCAAGCATTGTGTTTTGCTTACAAATTCTCCCCCGAAATTTTCACCTGTGTATAAGTTTGCAAAATTGAATGTTAAAGGGCTGAAACTTCGCTTAAAAAAACAAGGGGTGTTGAAAATAATTTTAGGGGTGATTGAGCACCACTAGAAATTATCTGAAAAACCCATGTCTTCCCTTCCAAGACTTGAAATTAAATTAAAATAAATATATAACTAAATAAATAAATAAATAAATAAATGCATAAATTAGAATGATATAAACAATGTCACAAGAACATTACTTTTTTAATACAGTATATTCTTGTAGGAAAACACATTAGCATTGAGAAAAGACCAACCAAAAGTATGTAAGTACATTTTGTCATGTACTGGAATATAACACTGTACTTTATGTGTCAAATCAATAATATTTTTCTAGGTTCACACCAAAACCTTACAGTAACTTAGTCTGATCACTCTATCAAATGGAAACCTCCTCCACACATGTACTGTATACCCACCCACCCCACTACACCAAACGCTCACACATGCACGCATGCTTGCACGTTATCACGTAAGTTATAGTCTGGAAACCCTGTTCCATTAGCATTTGCTCAGCTACTCTAAATTTTGACCAATCAGTGACCATGGGGGTGGATAAGTGTGGTGACACTGAAGTGCTTGATTTATTGGCAGCAGTGGTACATGGGAAGTGATACAAATAGTTGTAGCAACATCAACAGATTGGTTAATGGCTGCTGTAATAGGCATAACCCGAATACACCTGAGATCTACACCCATTAGGATGAACATGGTCTGGACAAAGTGTGTCCAGACCATGTTCACAAAGTGAATCCTGGGTCTGGCTATACCAGGTTACCCCATGCTAGCAGCTGTTAGCCTTTTTCACACCTCATCTCCGGGCTTCATGCTCTGCACTGCCCGGACCTCGGCCGACGTCCCCTTGTACGTAACTATGACGCTGGGAAGGCAGCTGTGGTTTATAAGGGCCACGCTATGGACAGACAGACAGACAGACAGACAGACAGAATGAAAGAGAAAGATGAGGTAGAGAAAGAAAGCATAAGACACAAAATAAAAACTAAAATGCACTTCGTATACGCTTTCTGGTACAGACAAGAATGGATGAGATGAGAATGGACAGATCCAGAAATTACATCTAGTAGAAGTGACATATGTAGTACTATGATACACTGTAGGCGTCTTCACTTATGAGTCTCAGGCTTCTCAATGTGTTTGTAGTCAAGGGACAGGCTAGTGATAAGGCTTTATTGTTGATGTGTGATTATTTACTCTGGGTAAACAGCAGTACCCATTTGGCCCAACTCATCGTCCTCCACAGTAAAACCATTACAGGCAACCTGTTGGATGCAGAACACACAATCTGATAGTAACTACCGCTCTACAGAAGACATTTTCCGGTAACAGACAATGGTCAGCACAGGGTTCCCAACATGGGGTTGAAAGATGTACTGTAACACAATTATTTCAAGGTTTTGAAGTCATTTGTTGTTATTATTTTTAATTGCGATTTATTATGTTTAATAATGTTAGCGCTGGACAGGTGAGACAACAGCTGGTACGGCACACACCACAGAAAAGCTGACATTAACAGCCAGGAACAGGGACAAAAAAATCTAACATAATTGACGATATGGCTAGTACTATGCATGTCGTGTGTGCGTGTGTGTGTGCGAGTGCGTGCGTGTGCGCGTGTATGCATGCGTGTGTGCGCGCGACCTGAGAGAACAGTGCGAGCAGGCCGCTGCGGTCAGGAAACTCCAGGTGTTTGGAATAGAAACGATGGAGGCCGGCGATGTCGGCCTCGTTCATCTCTCTCCTGTCATTGTCCACATCCTCCACGTCTGCAGACACAGGTTAGCCATAGTGATGCGTCATTCGCTACAAGTGCCACTGCACCCCAGCGCTGAGCCTGACTCCACCCAGACCACTTACAGACCACAAAAGGAGCTGTGTGAGGGGCGGGGCTGAGAGGCGGACCTCCATTAACGATAACATTTGAATTTGATGATGTATTAGCGTACTATGTGTGCCGCTGAAAACCAGCCAGGTCCTGGGCTGATTTTTAAGGGATATGACGTCTAGTTCTGTTTTCAGCACTTAAAATGCAGATGTTTGTAAAAACGGGAATTTTATCAATACTAACAACAGCACTTATGTCTCTCATCACAGTTCAGTCCTATTACTTAGTTTACAGCTCAAAAAACACATTTTGGAGTGCAGATACACTTTAATTTAATTTGCACTGATACTTCAAATACTGTAAAACAAGGATAACCAAACATACATACAGTATATCAAGGAGAGAGAGCGGTGACACAAACCCAATAGTTCTGTTGTTAGCTGGAGTAGCGTGTCGTGGTGTTAATCCCTGACAACTGCAAATAGACTGGGGTAGCCTCCGTGCCTTTGTAACTATCGGCGTGGCCAGCCCATATTCATCACTGATTAAATGCTATACTACACAGTGTACAAATGAGGATATAGCTGCAAATACTTATTTTGTACAGTGGCGGACTCAGGCTATATGAGGGGTGGAGGCGGAAAAAATAAAAGGGCACTAGCTCATGTGTAGAGGCACCAGCACAGTTTCCTGATTAACCAAGATTAACCAAGATTAACCAAGGCGCCCTCACACAAGGGCACTTTACCACATTTCATCACACATAAGGGCACCTCAGAGGGCACATTATCATGTTTAATCTACCACACAGGAACTTTACCACATTTCCTCACACATTATGGCACCTTAGAGCGCATTTTACCACATTTCCTCACACATTAGGGCACCTTGGAGGGCACATTATCATGTTTAATCTACCACATGAGAACTTTACCACATTTCCTCACACATAAGGGCACCTTAGAGGGCACTTTATCATGTTTTATCTACCATACGGGCATCCGAGAGAAACGGTTTCTCTGTTCTTTGTTTGCATAGCCGGTCTGGCCAGCATGTATGTTAGTGCGTGTGTGTGTGGCCCAGAAGCATTGGTTAAGGTCTAAGATGCTGGTACATGATGACCAAGTGGCAGACATGGTCAGATACTGCATATGCAGACAGTACTTAATGTTGATGACTGTATTTAACCCACTGTATTCAACCCATACTGACATGGTAAAGTGGCTTTTGGTGCTGTGAGTGCCTATCAATAAAAACTGATATGCTTACGTGTTTGCATGTCTTCAATCCATAACAGCTTCTCAGATGCACACCGTTCTTTTTGTGATTTCTGTAGAAACACAAAAGTTAAATTATATAATTTCGTTTATTAAGTGTTTATAGTTATATATAGCTGAGCCTGCTTTATTTGTGAATTCAGTTAAACCGTAAAGCTTAGCAATAATACAGTGAATACTGTAAATCCCTCATTACGTGCCATTTGAAAGATAGTGTCATGTGCTTTGAGTCAAGTAATAAATACTTTGTTTACAGTTCTGTGGTCAGTTGTGTGGTCTAAATAGGTCTGAAAGGACTGAACGCATTATTAAATATGTCTAATAATGCCATTAGGACAACATTCCTCTCTGAAAAAACATCTTTGGCCCCAGTTATACTTTCTGGATTGTAACTACTCATCTTTAAGCTATCCTGCAAAAGAAATGCCCTGAACTGAAACAGTTGGACAATGAAGTGACATGGGAGCACTCAATATCATATAGCATCACTCACCTTCCTAGCAAGGATTCTGGCCACCAGACGGGTTGTCTCAGACGGACACCAGTTCTGTCCAAATGCCATCATTGCACCACACTCCAACTTGTGTGCACCCCAGTCCCCTTTCTGACATACAGTACAGTACACACACACGCACACACACACACACACACACACACTCTCTCTCTCACATACACACACGCACGCACGCACACACGCGCACACACACACACACACACTTTCATGAGCAAGGTGCTTGAAGCATGGCTCTCTGGCACTACCTGCTTCTATAAGACCAGGCCATCACAGCATTACTGTAACAGTTGCCCTATACAGGCCAGACACATACAGAAGCTAACAGCAGGGTACAACAAGCTTTCCATGTTAAAGTTCATTTTGGAGAAAGCATGTTGATATTTAACTATATCAAAGCAAAAACACCCATCTTAATAACTGAACACCATCTTATTTTACTGTATGAAACGCGTTAATACCAGGCCCAAAAATGTGTATATCTGAGGTGTTTTGTTTTATTAGCACGGTTCTGTGTCTGGGTGTTGATCCATTGAACTAAATACACATTTTCATCATGATCGATAAAGCCTTACCTGGCAGGTCGCATTGCAATAAAAAGCTTTCTTGCACTTTCCACATCTTGCTAAGCTCTCTTTCCTTTAAAAAAAAAACAAAGAAACAAATATTGTGGATGTCGATAGTGGATAGCTAATGGACAGTGTTCATTAAGTGGCCATTAAATCACTTGACTTCCAGTTGAATGACACTTGCAATGTTTACCTCTACAGAGTGACAGGACAATATACTGAAGCTTTAGCCCAAATCCACAGTGAATGACAAATGCTGTCACAGAAAAAGGCAACCTTTTTTAAACTGAGGTAAGATAAAAGGTTTACCACAGTTAACCACAGTACTTTGATTTTGTAAATTGATTGACAGATACAGTAATGGCATAGTTTATTGTAGTGCAGTACATTTTACACAAACATTGGTCAGAGAATAAGGTCTATTATTATCTGTTATGATACTGCTGGAGGTTAACTCTGCAGAGCCATGAAATTCTGCTTCAGCTTTGAATTCATTTCAAGGTTCTCTTGCTGTGGAGCAGCTCCGGGAATAATGCCTTCAAGACATAAACACTGCAGTCTTGTTTCCACATCTGAGAAAGATGTGTTCGAAGACCAAGACTGCATTTCCCATTATGAATGCTCTATGAAACTCTATTTGGACAGAATGTCACAAGCAATTTCATGGAGTTTCATATATTACATTAAAGATAAGGGGGAACACCACCTCCATGTAATTTAAACAGTATCAATGTGTAGTAATGCTAATGTGATATGCCTAAATAAAAAGGCTCAGCTGACATTAGTGTGTGTGAGTGAGTGAGACAGAGAGAAAGAGAGAGCGAGGACCCCTGTTCATCACTAACAGCTGCTAGTGTTAGTGACCTGATAGGGACCAGACTTTTAAAACGTATGTGTGGTATTAATAGAGCTGACCTTACAGTAAGCCAGCTGTCTATTCCACTGCACCCAATAGCCTGGGATGCCTTTAACAGCGCAAAGAAGTCAAGATGGCGAAAACATACATTCTTATGAATGTATACCTCAAGATTTCAGTGCTTTCAGGGATTTTATGGCATTATCACATATCATTGAGAGTGTGGTACATTAATATTGCTGTAGAAGACTTCAGGGCAAGCACAATGATTGAACAAAACTGCATACCTGCTGATTATGCAGTGTACTGTATCTGAAACACTATTGGAAAGAGAAGAGTTTGATTGTAACATGTTCATTGCCACACAGTATCCATGTAGTTATCATTTTATTTTAGACAGCACAGATGTATTTTTTCCAACCCAAAGAAAAAGGCCTTTGTGTGTTAAAGGGACGTTGCGTGTAGTAGCAGATCTCATGTTGAGAATTGCAGATGAAGATTTCATAATGAAACTCGTGCGCACCTACTGTACAGTATAGTCTATATACGTCAAGTGCACATTAGTTTGGCATATGGAAGGAACAAATGAACTCTATATCAACAGCTGCATGCAAAAACGTATTCTTGAGAAATAGGCCTACCTATTGAAGCAGAACTCGCAGTAACTGCCCCTCTCTTTTAGTGACAGCACGCACGAATGCGCTGGACAGGAGAAAAGAAGTTCTCCAACTTTGAAAGGTTTGGTAACCCGAAGACCTCGGCCTTTGCCCGGACTCTCAAACCTTTCGATTCCATCGATGGTGCCCTTCATTATCCCTCCTTCAAGGAGCCTGCTTTATAAACGGTTATATGTTTCCAAGCAGCTGCAACGGTGCAAGGCTACTGAAAGCGTCAGAGAGTCGTTTGGGCAGGGTGCCCGCGCGTCACTGTCCTTCGTTAACTGCGTGTGCCATATCCTTTAGACAGAATATTTGTGTAATTTACTATATGTTTTACCACAGAGTTTTATTGCCATATTTAAATGTGAATATCAACTTTAAATGTGAGGTATTGTTTATGGATAATCAAAATATAGGATAAGAGCCTAAGATAATAGTTTTTAATTCGTTTTCTTGGATGAAAATGGTGAGGGCACAGCACACTGCCCAGATAATTTCAACCTCTGTCACAGTCTGCCATCTTGTGGATATTTTTTGTATGTGCACTTTCTGACCTCCCAAGAAAAAAGTTGTAGAAGCGTCATCAAACGTAACATCAGCAGTTAGATACGCACACATAAACAATATAACGTTTTTTCTTTAAGGTACACGTGCCATTAAAGTATCTAATTTACCAGGGTCTTAAATAGGACATTGTCTAAATCTAAAGATAAACCTATTACATAACGATTTTTAAAATAATATTATAACAATAAATAGAATTTACCATTAATTTATACATAGGACTTTTTAAGTTATGATATGCTAAATTTTTACAAATCTAGTTATATTTGTGTAATATTATTTAGTTTAAAATCCATATGGATAATATGTATCTGAAAGTTAGAGGCACCCATGCATCAGTCACTTAGGGTTTGTCAGGCAGAGGGTACAATAGGGTGTTGTCCCACAGACAATGTGTTTATGGGGTGCAAATCAGGCCTGTCTTTATTGAGAGTGTAGGACAACCACAACTGACCTTTAGACTGAGGAAGAAAAGACATCTGACGTCAGAAAGTTGTATACAGTGTACACATGTGACACCCCACACACACACACAAACCCAGGGTTTGTGGGTTTGTGTGTGTACACATCCACACACCCACTACACACACAGCAATGGTGAAGATGTGTAGGCCCTATCTCATCTGTATCTGAAGGCTTTATCCAACCTTGCCCCAGTTTTCTCCGATTTATTATAATTCCATTTTTTTTCAGTCTTTCAATCTAAAGGTTTGTTTCTCCTCATTTTTTTATAATGCAGAAGCAAGGATGAAAGGATTATAATTCCCAATGACGTGAAATAATAAGAAACAATAAATCCTAAATAGATTTAGTTCTCAAGGAAACCCTGTTAGGATAAATCAAAAATATGAGACAGGGCAGAAGCATTAAACAGATACTGTCCTGATACAGACTGCTTTGCCCAAGAAAGAAGTAATTATATTTTATTACAATAATAGAGGAATGTATTTGGATGTCTACATTATGGTCAAATGCTCAGATGTTTGTCATACCCTTGACGGCCATACACTCGACAGCATGCATTCTCAAACTTTTATCAATAGATACCTTATGGAGTAAATGTGTGAAGATGAATTATATAGCACCAGAAACAGATACTAGCAGGGCCGCTATATCACTATCAAAATCTTTATTAAATTCAGAAATTCCACTAGTGTGTTGCTTCAACAGGGGTGCACTGTGCTGTCAAGCCAATTCAGGATGAAACCTCTCTAAATTTCACACAGCTGAGGTTTCACGTACAGTAGACCAAATTCATGTAAAGTTTTTAAAAATCAGAAAACAATTAAATGCTTTCAAGGTTCACTGTATTTCTCTCACTTCCATTTCAATATGTGAATATAGCATCTTATCTATTATAGACCACATGCAATAGCTTTTAAACAATGTAAATTAATACAGTGTCTCATAGTTTTACAGATGCGTCCCTACATTGTAGTCAAACCTTTGGCAATAAAAGTTGCATGTAATAATCACATAGGATAAAATTTAATACATTCCATGAAAATTTACATTTTACACATATGAAACATACATACCAATACAATATAATACCTTATGAAAATGTGTCTTTGCTGGGGCATACGGTATTATACAGTAGTAGTAATATGATTTATCACAATGCACAGCTCATAAATAGACACCTGCTAATGCCTCTCTACTAGGGTCACGTATGCGTGGGAGTTAAACCCCCCCTGTCCACAATGCTTGTGGTCTTACCGTGGCAGTTATGAGGACCTCGCACTCGTGACCTTATTACCACAGGCGCTCTGCGGTTCTCGTCAGGCACACCCGCTCTACTAACTAGAGGTCATCTGTGGCAGGGCACAGGAGCTATATGTTAGCATGAGGCGGCTAGCGCCATGATGCCAGAGCGATTACATAATTGTATGCTACTTTCATGGTGTGTGTGTGTGTGTGTGTGTGTGTGTGTGTGTGTGTGTGTGTGTCAAGCCCCAGTAGACATATCCCCAAACTCCACTGAGCTGGACCCATTATGTATGAATGTGTCTTCTGAAATTGACCGATAGACAATGTCTAACATCTCACCTAACCCCATCTAGCATAACCACCCCCCCACACTCCTTTGTGTGTGTGTGTGTGTGTGTGTGTGTGTGTGTGTCTGATGGTGGGGGGGGGGGGGGGGGTCTGACGCCGGCCAGCCTTGCTGCCTGACCAAGCTTCTTAGCGGGCTTTGCAGGCGCAGAGTTTCATCCTCCCACTGTTAGCTAGTGCCCTGTGTCGGGGGCCGTGGTGGGTCGGCTGCCCTGTGTCACCAAGCTAAGCCCTGCTTTCACTGGGGGGGCTTAACGCCTCACCCCTCGGCCCCTTTATGAGCCGACAGCTGGGGCGGTCTGACTCCCCTCGTTCTCCTGCGCTGACTCCCGCGTATACGGTGGAGGTGCTGCTGGCATGTGGGCGCTCCTCTTCTGGACGACTTCTCACGTAGAACCTTGTGTGTCTTCGCTTACCTAAGCCTGCCACCCACGCTTTATGTAGACTATAACCCCCGAGCCCAACTTCAGGTCAGCGTCTTCATTTCTGGCAAGTCTTGTTGTCTTTTTGAAGTGTTTATTTGGTGTTTAGTGTTGTGTTGACTATTGGGTACGTATGGAGAAGCACGTGCTGACCCAATAGTCAGGCGTGTCCACAGGTCGCCTCACTCCTTCCATCCCTGCACAACATCTGGACCACGGCCTTCTCTCCCGTGGAGCCAGCCGTGCACCTGCCACCTGCCACCTTTACCTCCGTGCTACCTCATTTTGACTCCCTCTCTCTTCTTCCTCCTCCTTCATCCGTCCTCTTCGGCCATTTTGTCTAAACTTAGACGTGACAACAGTCACAGGCTGACACCAGAGGCTAAATCGGTCCAGAAAAATGACCCCCCCCCCCCCCCCCTACCATGCAACACATCTACGTCCAGCCTTCTTCTTCCCCTTTAATAGACTGCCATTGTTCACTCTCTCCACTGCTGCTCTTTCAGGGAGTTTGTTAGCTATGCTAATGAAGGTTGGGCTTGGGCAGGGTTTAGCGGGCTGGGATTAGATGCTCTTTAACTCGGCGCTTTTAGAAAGCACATGCGGCCGCCTATGTGTGGCCCGGGCAGGCCAACAGTCAAATGTCACAAGCCTGCGGTTGGTCGACGGCACGTTGGCAAGTTCAAAATAAGCTGTGCTGCAAACCTGACAATTCCCCCTGTAAAGTGCAGTCAAAGGTCCACTATGCAATGTTTTGCTCCCGAAAAAGTGACAAAATAATACAAAATCTAGATAGTTTTTAACATTGTTGAAACCATGTGTTGTAAACACATGTGAGAGGCAGATTCAAATGAATAGAAACAAACTCCTTATGCCTGTGTAATGCGAAATATGAAAAGCAGGGGTTAGCATTATGGCACAGCTGTGTGCCATAATATGCTAGGTGTCAGTACAGTATACTGTCCAAGAGCAGCCTTTGTCTGGGGTGAAGCTGCTTATTTGACCTTCAGTGCTTGTAAATAAGATGCGGAGATATGATTACCATCGGAATTATCAGCGAAACGCATGAACTAGACATTGCTGAAGTAGCGCTGAAGTATGCGTTATTAGGATACTTGTTTTTACTGTATATCCAAGCGTGTGCTTTCTGCGACCAGTAAGACAAGATGATGGATACACTAAGTGTGTGTGGTGCGCTGCGGTCAATGAATAGCCCCGCCAGTGGCTCCTCTGAGTGTCCCTCTAAGAGGAATTCTCCGTCTCCTCGGTGTATTAATAGTCCCCGTGCATTGTTTCCTACTACATCGCTACTGCTGCAATCAAAGGAAGTTGGCCTGCCAAGTATACACATATTTTCCTTTGTCCCTATGTTTAGACGGCATGTGGCAGCGAGGCGTGTGGCGTGGTCTTGGGTGAATATCTGTGTGTGTGTGTGTGTGTGTGTGTGTGTGTGTGTGTGTGTGTGTGTGTGTGTGTGTGTGTGTGTGTGTGTGTGTATAGGTGTAGTGTCAGATTGTGTGTATATTTGTGTACATTCTACTGTGTACTACAGTAATTGTGCTTGTTTTGTATGAACTCCACTGTGCCTATATACTGTAGGCTCATACTTTTACATACATAAATATATTTGATTTGAATGGCAATCAGTGTTTGATTTTAATACAATTTTAAATGTTATATTTTTCGTTGATGGAATCGCATAATTTTAATCAAATATATCGGATGTAACAGATCGGATTTTATAAATGCTTTTTATGAGTATGAGAGATAGTGCTGCTTGATGAGGAATAAAGGTATTTGAATTAAAAAACACAGATGTTCTCTGTGGGCCGATGTGATGTCTCTAATCATTGCTCAGTAAAGTACAATATAATTGTAGTGATATTTCAATCAAGGTATGTAATGTTGTGTTATATTGTATCAAGACATTTAAGATTCAATGAAGTCAACAACAGTATAGCTTTTAAGGGATTTTATGAACTGTGATACTCTCATAGTGAGCTGTTCTTTGTATCAACTATTATGTTAACATCATACATTGTTTGCACACACACACACACTCCTACTGCACTGTACAGTATATGCATGCGGTCATACAGTACATGCACGCATGCACTAATAAAAATTAAAATAAACTAGCACAAATATGTACAAAATATAAAACATAGAAACAGGGTCATAAAGACATGCATGCATATACACACGCACGCACACACACACGCACATGCACGCACACGCACACATCTGATGGCCAAGTGGTGGCGTTGAGGCAACATCGGTCACTTAAAGCCTGCCAGTGACGAACCAAGGGCACGGCAGAATTAGTGGCATTCTCCGCAATGTGACAGCTTGCTCTGGCTAAATGGTGTAATAATCTACCCCTCCTCTCTCTATCACACACACACACACACACACACACACACACAGACACCCCCAACCCCTCCCTGCACCAACTGGCACAGATAACATTGTCTTAAGCTATAAAAAAAGATTTTCCCCCTCCCTCTATTGGGGTAATTATTGAATTAATGCAGATGGAGAGAGACATCTGCATGTTAAAGTGTTGGCCTCTCTCTTATGCACAGCAGATGTTCTCCTGTCATTTACGCAAATTACACTACTTAGATACAGTGAGAAAGAGAGTGAGAGAAAGACAGACAGAAAGAGAGAGAGAGAGAGAGAGAGAGAGAGAGAGCGATACAACCAAGATGACATTCACGCCCAACAAATGTCTCTCATGTCCTATAAAGTCACACTGTACTGAAAAGCGCTCCTAAACGCAGTTTTTCCACACTGGTTTATATCCAGACCGTGGTCTTTTTGGCATCACAGAATAATTCCTAGTGTGAGTTCCAGTACTGAATAGTATCAAAACAATGCAACCGGGCAACCGTCAAGTTGGCCTCTCAATGGAGCATATGAGTCCACTGTAGATGACCCAGCTGCTGACCTATGATATTTACCATTTACTCACCTGCGTAGAGGAAAAATGACGGTTGCCACAAATGACTGAAGTGACAACATCCTTCTAAAGATTATCTGTTGATTATTTCAGGGCAGTGCCCGATGATAGATAACTCCTTCTTGGGATTATTTTCCAGGTTGGTTTGACCTCATCTCTGCGGCTTACACTGATAAAAAAACAATAACATTCTTGTATTATATTTTCTGTGCTTATTGTATTAATACTGCCCAATAGATCTCAGAAAAAGCTCTGTCCCACGTCTGCTTTGAGGTAATCTCCTTCTGCTGATCTTTAAAAATGCTTTATTTTTAAAAAATTTTTTGGAAGGGGTTTGCTTGTCTTCATAAAACCTTGCCCTCCTCTGTGAGGGTTACATTCAACCTTTGTCTCTCCATCGGTCATTCTATCATTTTTCATATTTACAGCTTGTGTTTCACTGGACTTCAGTAATAGATATACCCTTCCAAAGGTTTAGAAATGTATAGTTTTCGGACATGGTAAAACTGCTGTGGAGGCATGATTTGTGCCAATGTCAGGGAAAAGCTGAATGCTCAGGATGCATCTTCTACAGGGTGGTATTATTCCACCGTCACACTTAAGTTCTTTAAAACCACCTTTAAGGGCAATCAACAAAAATAGGGTGTATGTCATTAAACATTAACATTGATACTATGAGAAGGAAAACCCTATACAGGGAATTACCATAATATTTATGCAGGCATATGCACATACATATTATGTGACCAGAATTAGGGTTTAGCTACCAAACACTAATTTTAATGGGTTCAAACACAAATCTAGGACAAACACTTGGACAGTATCCTACTTACCAGAACATGCTTATGTTTATAAATGCATACACCTTAAAGTGTTTTTATCATGTTTCACTGGTGATCGTATACTATACATGCAGTTTTTATGTCCCGGTGACCACTGAAAGCAGTTATGATTCTTTCCCCACTCATTCATTTAGAAAAGGTATTTTAAATAGCTGCTTGGAGACGTTGCCAAGATGGCTGCAAAGCAGCCAGACTTGCTGCCTTGTTGAACTTGTTGAAAGATCTTACTTCCATGTTCTGAAATCTTAATTACGACATGTCACGTGTTCAGGTCCGTGCTGGAAATATACTCTTACACAAATAAGGGCTTTAAAAAATGGATTATCAGTCGAAACCACAGCAACTACATAGCCAGTGAACCATGATGTGAAAACCTATATCCTGTAGAGTTTTAAAATAATCACAGCAAATGGAAGTTCAGAAATCACTTTAACTCTACCCTAACTTTGTTGAGCAGACTGTTTAAACATTGTCATACACACACGCACACACGCACGCACACACACGCACGCACGCACACGCACGCACACGCACGCACGCACACACACACACACACACACACACACACACACACACACACACACACACACTATACAAACAATAGTATGAAATAACCATCTATAACCATCTATCTACCATCCCAAATACGTCACAACTCGGCAAATCAGGTATCAGAAATATTTTTTTGCGTATACCTTGCCATGCAGTACATGTAGCCTTGCCATGTAGTACATGTTAGCCTTAAGACACATTTGTCTTAAGGCTTACATGATACCACCTCTGACCCTTTAGTGACCTGGAATTGCTACCAAAGACATTAATAAACATTCTCTGGTTTAGCCGAGAATGCAGGGACAATGTTACTGAAATCCACATCGGGTTGAAGTTTGATGCTGTTATGTTGCAAAAATGGCATGCAGCTATGTTAGCTAAAAACACCAGGAGAGGCTCTTCAACAGTTGCGAGAACTGTTGGAACTTTACAGGCTAGACAGGAGCACTTCTGGGTCAATGTGCAACCTTTAAATGAGTTGGTTAAGTGCTTAGAAGTGTATAAAATGTATGCATTCGCATTTGACTAGGTCAATCTAAACTACTACCTGCTAATGGGGGAAACATTCTGTAGGTGTTTCACCTGGATTCAAACCAACAGCAGGCCACACTCAAAGGGGGCAGGCTTACACATACAAGTTCTTGATAAATTTCTTAAGAGGCCTTCTATGACTTCTACATCTGACAGAACAGTATGACACACGCGCACTCGCACACGCACACGCACGCGCATGCGCACACACACACGCACACTGTATAAAAGATTTAAATCCCCCTGCCTCCTAGCAAAAACCCCACCAATCCAGCAGAATCCATACAAACTCTTTCTGTTCTCATCCCCAAACTAAAAAGCCTTAAAAGTCAACAGATGCTTTCTATGTTATCGCCGGCAGTTACCACTCTTTGCCGCCCGTGGTAAGACTTTTCTTTCTGACCTAAATGTTAAGGAGTCCATTTTTTCTGATGCGCTCAACAGAGGGGAATGAGTGTGCGTTCAAAATACCCACAGGCTTGAGAGATGAGATATAATATTTCCCCCGCCCTTTCTCTCTCTCTCTCTCTCTCTCTCTCTCTCTCTCTCTCTCTCTCTCTCTCTCTCTTTCTCTCACTGGTGTTGTTTCTGAAGCTGCGTTACTATACAGTAAGGAGCTCAGCATCTAAAGAGGCTTTGGAATATGGGGGGTGGGGGGGAGGGAGATGGTCCACATCACAGCGAGGCCAAAAGCCTGCTTGATTAATGGGCCGCGATAATCACCTCATCAAATCACTCTCACTCTCACTTGACAGTATTAAATCTTGTTTAATATCATAATGAGGGCCCCATCCTAAGCTGGTTCCTCTCTCTCCATCTCCCTCACTCACCCTCTTCAAACGGTCACATGTTCTACAACTTTGATCCTACACTGACCCGGGTGTGAATCACAGGGCTTGCGGCATTGTGTTCAGTGTAAGACAGCAACATCACTTCACGGAGGCACATCGCCTTGTGCAACATCATTCAATGAACTCAATCCCCCACACGCGTCGCAGCTCATCTGCTCTGGCGTGTCAATGTTCATCCTGCAGACGGTGAACTTGTGCTAACAAACTGAGCTACAGTAAAAGCTCTTTCGCCTCCTCCCGCGCCACATGCAGCGCTTATCTCCGTGTTCACAGTATTCCCAAGGTGCGGACGAGCTGACATCGTCTCGACGCGACCTTTGCTCTGAGAGGCATGCCGTTGTCTTAATGCACGGGTGCTGCATGTGTCGCGCCTCATCGCCTTGGCGACAAAAGGCAGCGCGCACACTACATTTCCAAGGAAGGGTAAAGTATTCCCCCTCTCCCCTCCCTATACCTTCTCCCCTTTCCCATTGTGTGAGTTATTAGGTGCCTTTCAGTAGCGGCCTCGCCCATACCGTTGGAGCCGAATCCCTTTTGTCGTCTCGGCAACAACTGGCTCAAGGTGACCATGCAGGCCCGGAGGGCTTGAGGGGGAGGCTAGAGCTCCATCTGAGTGCCTTCCATTTCTCTGCCTTTATTGTTGTGGAGCAGCTGTTGCCGCGTACCTGGCCCCAGCGCGTGGCGCCTATGCCGGGTATCTTGGCAGGCCGGCTCCCTGGGCTTTAGATACCAGCGAGAGAATCAATTCTTAAAGATGACTGTCTGGTGCCTGCCGTGTCACATGGACAGACCCAGGGCGCAGGGCTTAGAGAGGGCTCTGGAGATGGAATGCTCTTTGATGGAGGGGCTGGAGAATGGCGAGGAGGGGTGGAAGGAAAATACGAGTGGGGTGGGTGATGTTGGGGCCGGGGGGAAGGGGGGAAGGGGTGGTCACCCTATTGTTGTGCCAAGCAATGCCCTTGATGGAGATCGAGGGCATTGCTCTCTGCCCATGGACCGCTCGCTCCTGCACGTATCCTGCGTCTTCACGGCAACATCTTTCGTGTGAACACCCCCGACGGCCTGTTAGTTCCCTTCTTCCCTCTGGCAACTCCTCGTGGAAGCTCCGTCTAAGACCCTCCGCGGGGGCAACCAGCCTCGGGAACGTGTAAAGTTACCCAATTACCCAGTTAATATAGCCCACAGGGTCACAGGGTCAACACTTAAAGCAGGGCCATTCTCCACGGAGATTACATTGTAGCAGCTGAGGGCCATTGGACACTGACAACCTACCTGGTTCATTGGGTGAGGAGGGAGATAGGGAGGGGGCCTTCCTTACTCTTCAGGGGAATCTGAGACGGTGAAAGACAAAGGAGCAAAGAACGTATCCACCCAGGCCCACCCATCACCACCACCACCACCACCACCCTCTTTCCTCTCAGCCTGTCCGTCTGGCCTTGCTCCTTCTGAAAACAATACCCCCTCCGCCACGCTCCTTTGGGGGGAAGCGTGTTTATTATTAGTGAGCGGGTCGTTTCGGAGGTTGAGGGGTTGAGGGGTTGACGGGTACGAGGTCAAGGATGAGGGCGAGGTGCTGGCGGGGGCGTCTGTTTTGGAGAAAGAGCCTCGTGGTCTTGACGGTATCTATTTCATGACAAATGAAATGCCGCAGGGTCCGGCCAGAAACAATGGCTTGATTGGCTGGCTGCAGGCGCTGTTTGCCGGGGTGGTGGGGGAGGGGTTAGTTAAGACTGGCTTCCAACCCCTGCAGCTGTCCCGGTTGTCACTCCATGTCTTAAGGCTCACTCCCGGCTCAGCGCTCCGGCCTGCAGATCAAGGGGATATGTGTGTGTGTGTGTGTGCGTGTGTGTGTGTGTGCATGGAGCACTGTACATGTGTGTTGCCATGAGTGGATTCTCGATACTCAGTGGCATGTGAAAATAAAGGCCCTAGACACATAAAGACCACTCTGCGGTGTTAAGATCCCTTCGGAATGGAGCAGACCCCAGGGATGAGGTCATCGGCCCGGGTTTAGAAGCCTTTGTCTCACGGAGTGATTGACAGGTGGGGTGGCTATATCAAAGACAATTGTGAGATTGATTACAGCGACAGTACTCAAGATAAAGCAGGAGTCCCGTTGAATATGAGATGGGGATCATTCACATAACTTAGTCTGGAGATAACTGTGATTATGGGGAAATGATACATGTTTAACGCAAAGACCACATCTGGGCCACAGCGATATTTGCATGTTGCGTGTAGAATAACTGTTTTCGTTGTTAGTTCTGTGATGTTCACAGTTTGGTTTTGATTTATACACTCTGTGAATCTTCTAATCTGTGACGATAACAGGTGGTAAACTTTCATACACTGATAATATTCCATGAATAAGGCTCATGCCTGTTTGTGCGTGTGTGTGTGTGTGTGTGTGTGTGTGTGTGTGTGTGTGTGTGTGTGTGTGTGCATGTGCGTTTGTATTTACTGGGAATGAGAATGCCCTCTCTCTCTCTTTCTCTCTTTCTCTCTTTCTCTTTCTCTCTCTCTCTCTCTGTCTCTCTTTCTCTCTCTCTCTCTTTCTCTCTCCCTTATGTCTCAGAGATTAGCCCACGGTCAAACACCTCCTGTTCATCTAAGTAATTAAAACATTAGAATTACTGGATTATAAACTGTTTTCGGTTTAATCCAGCACTCAGAGTTTGCGCCATCTTGCCAAATGGGTCAATAGGAAAATGTAATGGGCCTCTATGATTTCTCATTCGTGGATCTGGAAGGGGGAAAGGAAGCCAATAATGGCTATAAAAGTGTGTGTGTGAGTCCAGCCTCGCCCTCAGTGCCATCTGTCTTGGATCCACTAGAACCAGTTTGAACTGGGAGCAGCCAAAACCAGTCCATGTCAATTGCTCCCCTCCCCTTCTCTACTCCTCTTCTGTGCTGGTCAAACCCATTCAACAGCTGTTGTCTCATAACAGTCTGAAAATCTAATATTTTGCCCTATTGCTGTACCTCAGTCAGGTTGAGAGCCTAATACTATGTGTGTGTGTGTGTGTGTGTGTGTGTGTATGTGTGTGTGCGCATGCAGGGATTTTTAGAAACACCTGGATATTTTTGATGTTTCAATAAATATGGCTTGAGGAAGTTTAGCCTTCTGCTGTGTGTGCGTGCGTGTTTGTGTGTACGTGTGTGTGTAACGAGTTTGTGTGTCTGCGTGTATGCATGTGCGAGTGTGTGTTTGCATGTGTGCGATTGTGTGTGTGTGCGTGTGTGCGTGTGTGCGTGCATGTGTGTGTGTTAATGTGTGAAGCAGTGAGTAACAGTATGTATGTGTGTGTGTGTGTGTATGTGTGCGTATCCCATGCGCGCTCACGCGGGCACATAAACACACATACTGTATAGACACATACGCATATGCACGGTCACACTACATCCATGTTGCACGTGCGTGTGTTTTGTAGACTTTGTGTAATGCATGTGTGTGTGTGTATGTTTGTGTGTGCGTGCATTCATATATATTATGTGTGTATACTGTATCCTGTATGTTGATTATGTATGTTTGTCAATAGTATCTTGTGTGTGTGTGTGTGTGTGTGTGTGTGCCCCGGTTGACACAGTGGTCTTCACAGAGAGAGAGAGAGAGAGAGAGAGAGAGAGAGAGAGAGAGAGAGAGAGAGAGACTTTGAAAGAGAGAGCGTAGAGAGAGAGGCCCCGCCATCCAACAACAGGGGCTTTGTCTCAATGTGTCTCTTGGCATGTTACACACTTACTTCCCCCAATGTCTCTCAATATCCATCTCTCTCTCTCTCTCTCCATCTCTCTTAATCCACTGTCTCTCTCCATCTCTCTCTCCCTCTCTCCATCTCTCTCTCTCTCTCTCTCTCTCTCTCTCTCTCTCTCTCTCTCTGTTTTTTATCGGGACCATTTTCTCATCAGAAGTCTTAATTTGGAGCGCGGGCCAGCAGGGATCGGGAGCACGGGGGTGGAGTGGAGGATTGGAGGAGGAGAAGTGGAGAGGAGGAGGCGCAGAGTGGTGATGGCTGCAGACGGACAGCCCTTTGTTCCTCCTTTCCCAGGCTCCTCTCTTGAGCCTCTGTGGCTCCAGTTGCGTCGGAGCCTTCCAGAGGGAGCGAGGGAGGGATCGGGCGGGGGGAGTGAGCTTGAGAGGCAAACGAGGGCACAATGATCGGTCCAACTGGAATCTTATAAACCCCAGAAAACAAATGCACGCACACACACACACACACACACGCACACTGGGGATCTAAGAGAAGAGAAGTTGAAAAAACTAGACATTGGTTTGTTTATACGGAAAAAATATAATTTATAAATATTATGATATAGATAAAACAACAAACGACCATTGTAATATACTGATAAGTAACATCAGACAGCTCCCTCACTGATACTGTAAAGACTTAGCATGTTGTCAGAAAACAGCTGGTTGGTTCAAGTGAAATTCACATTCTAGACACTAGGTGTCCCCATTTCCGATGCATTGCCTTTAGAAAGCTATTTATGTGCGGTAGTTTAAAAAGCCCACTGTTAATTCCACAGCATGTTAATGACTCTGTATAATTAAACATTCATTTTAAATCATTAATTAGAACATCCGTCTTAACAAGGAGATAGTTATAGACCCAGACTCAAACTGAAAGGTTTATAGCCTACTGTATGCCAAGGAGGTTAGATTCTGAGGTTGATATTTGCACAAATCTCTTTAACACGCATGCTGGTTTTATCCAGTTAATTCTCACTTACATAAGAAACGTGTATAACAGAGAACACCCCCGTTATTGTTTGATTATGAAATTTACCTTTAAGCAATCATTTTCACAAGAGTAGGTGTCAAAGTGGCGTAAACACTGTACAGCTCATGTTGGTAGTAGGAGGATGGCAAGGAGAAGATATCAAAACAAAGGTCTTTACTTTGTTCTTACAGTTGCTCGTCAGAGGAAGAGGAGAATGTATGCCCATTGCTCACATCAACACATACTGTATTGTTGTATTTTTTAGCTAATTTACTTGTTCTCCCATTAAACTATTAAATTAAAATACTTTTTACCAGAAGATCACTAACCCAACAACACCAAGAGAAAGTTCTTGAACCTGACCGTGCGATAACAAACTGCCACGTTAGAAGGAGGGACTGGACAGAGGGACCTTGGGGGCCGTGTCAAAGTTTTGTGTGCCGGAGCATGGACAAACATTGGAGGAAAACATTGGGAAAGGCTGGCAGCCTTTGAGATAGTGGGCCGTTGATCTAAGACTGAGGAACTAAAGTCCACTATCTCCTGTGCTGATACAGCAGCCAAGGTCTGGTTGACACGCAGGCCTACAGAACAAACATGGATACCTGAAGACAATGACCTTTGAACCCTGGACGTTGATGAGCAGGATAAACAGGAAATGGTGAAAGTGAATCGCTTAACGTCCTCCCACAAGAGATGGAGGATGAACCAGAGACACACATAGGCACACGCATGCCTGTGTGCGTGCGCACGCGCGCGTGCGTGGGGCAAAGCGCAAGAATCTTCAGATGTAGCGACAGATGGTATTTGATTACAGAGCAGACGGTCGGTGTTGTACAAAGATGCTGTCTCAGCCCAACCTAAGGAGCTATAGCCTCCGGTGAAAGACAGCTCAGACACACGAAGGAAGGGGGAAAGATCACAAAGAAAAAATAATACAGCAGGAAAGATATAAGACAAAAAATGAGCATGAAAGTAAACCAGAAAGCAAGGCAGGACAATAGGATGGAAGTAGACAAGCAAAACATATTGAAAGATAGACAAAAAGACATATTATTCAATAATCTACTTTAAATTGAATTAAGTGACCTAACAAATGTGAAATGAATGTATGTTGCAATGCTTATTGTAGAAATTATCCACAAATAACTGAATATATTACAGTATATTCAGAGCAGAGGGCCAGTTTTGTACAGTTTTGAATATAACTGAATGTTATATTCAGTTATCTGTACATTTAGCTTTGTAACATAAACATTGTGTCATTATGTGACTTTATTTTAGTAAACCCCTAGGATATTTCCTACTACTCAAATGTAGTTGCATTTAATTTTCAGATTTTATAATGAACCCTTTTTTGAAATGTCAATTTCTTTGATTTATTTAATCTAATCTAATCTAATCTAATCTAAACTAAACTAAATTATATTTCTTCAAGCATATTTTTGTGTGCCTGTCTCTATGTGAACTTGCCTGTATGTCTGTTCCTGGGCTCTGTGATTGTTGCATTTAGCTTGATGCAGACAGACAGCATTTGCAGTCGTCTGTAATGCCTGTGGAGACACCACCTCTCTGCTTGTTCAATCACTCAAAGAGCAGCCGAGATCAGTCTAACAGTAAACATGGACTCTGCTTGTGACACACACACGCGTGCACACGCACACACACACATACACACACACACACAAACTGTACACAGAAATATTACAGTTGTTGTATTCTTGATAAGGTTTCTATACATTATACTTTACATACACTAAGTATACATTTGCTTCCATATACATTATACCGTGCATATATAGTATACCGTCATTTTATTTTAACTCTCTCTCTCTCTCAAACACAAACACACACACACACACACACACACACGTACACGTACACGTACACGCACACACACACACACACACACAATGGATTTTGGAACAACAACAACAAATTTTCATTTGTATTTTTTTATTGTATTATTTTTTACCATTTTGCACAAGCTTGCATATATACTGCACATACATTCAGTTCATAGAGGGTAAAGGCACGAAAGGCAATTTGACTACTGTTGTATCTGTGGGCTGAGCCAAAAGCAATACAGGGTTAATCTGGAGAGAATATACAAAACTATTCTTCAAACTATTCTTTCAAACCCACTCTCAGCCCTGGCCTGGAACAAAACATAACCTTTATTTTCACACCATCACCCCATTAAAATTAATTTCCAGTTCTGTTTAGCTGCCAAGATCCCATTTATCATATATTTCTGAATTGAATGAGTGCACTAGAATACCTTTTGTTCCTTATTTTTTCTCCCAAATTCAGTTTTAGGTAGACAGGATTCAAATCTTTAAATGTGTTTCTACTTAATGAAATACAGTACAGCCTTTCCTGTTTGAAAAAAAGAAAGAAAATAACATCAAATAAATTAGGATAAATTAAACCAATAAATTACACAAAATCTGCAAGACAAATAGACATCAATAACAGAAAAAAGCTCAAAGCAGCCACGTCATTGGTTTTATTTTACAACCTCTGATAGAAATCTTCAGACTGTGTTTGAAAACATAATTGTTCCAGTTGGAATTACTGCACTAGCGAGGAATAATAATGTCATACAAAAAGCATCAACAAAACACTATTTACATAACATATTGCTAAGTAATACAAAGGCAGTATTTGTCACAGAAAATCCACATCATTGATATTTACACCAAAAAAAAAAGAGAAAAAAAATAGGGTCGTCACACAGTGTGTGCTCGGGCCCTAAAAAGGAGGAAGGTACAATAATTAAAAAACAGAATACTACCAAAACCACTGAGAAAACAAAACCCCTTTCAAACAGGTCATAAAACGGATTGAAGGAAATTATCAGAGCACATGCACCCGCATACACACGCACGCATGCACGCGCGCGCATACATGCACACACACACAGTGCCGAAGCCTAATGAGATTCATTTACATGTTAGGATGGTATACTCCCATGGGTGGGGGAGGGGCCACAGTGTTGAGAATTGTGTCACTGGCTGGTTCACAGGTTCTCATAATCGCTTTCACACGTACACGCACGCATAGTCACGTGGGCACACAAACACGTGCACACACAATGCAAAAGTGTACAGAAACTGGTCTCCACAAACGTCTAAATATAGTAAGAGCCCCGATTTAAAAAAAGGGTTTAAATAATTATCATTGTCTGTACCTTCCCGTCACTCCAAGTATTGCTACGCAAACACGCGTCCTTCCATGACACTTGTCTTGCAATAACAATAAGGCATGCTTCACCAGGGTCAAATCTAGACGAGCTGTAGTGTCTGCCCTTGCGCTTGGGCTTGTGCCCTGTTGCTCTGCCAGCAGGGTGCCGAATGACATCATCTTTACCCGACCACTACACTGTGCTGTGTTCTGTCAGCGAAAACCAAATAAAAAAAACAACAACAACAAAAAAATATGATGCTGGTGCAAATTCAAGGGCACTACAAATATGGAACAGGCCGCCATTAAGGGAGGTGACAGAACAACGAACAGCCTTTTCCTCTGAGGGTTTGGAAAAAAGGTTTAGGAGCCAAACTGGCGAGAGTAAACTCTCTCTGTTCCAACTTTTCCTCTCAAACCTTTCTAGAATAGAAAACTGTACATCTATTAGAATTATCTTTCATTGAATCCTGTCAGTATTTACAGTAACAACGTTTCATACTCCCTGAAGACAAGTCTTTTTTTTTCCCAATCTCAGGAACACATCCATTCAACGCAATACAAAATGCGAAGAAATTAAATGAGAACAGTTCACAAAAATCGCAAAATACCTACAACTATTGATCCTATTCTACCAATAAATCACCTATTCTTATTCAACATATTTAAATAAAGTGATCACTAAAAAATACCCTCCATTTTTTTCCCAGGAAATGTTTATGAACGGCACCTTCTCAAGAATTTTCACTAGTGTATACTGTATCTATATATATATATATTTTTTTTTTATTCCCCATAGATTTGTACTTCACATTTCTTCTTTAAAAAGGCTATGTATTTCAAAGAGGTTATCCCCCCCCCCCAGAAAAAGGAAAACTGGACAAAAATATTTGCAACACGGTATTTAGGTCTCGCTAATCCTTTCTGTTTTTGCACATAAGTCCTCATTATCCTGAATGAATCTTCTTTTTAGGTGCAGGAACTCTTTAACTTTAGGGTGGGGCGGGACAATACTAACTTGTGCATCAGATAAATGTATCCTTCCTTTCACCTATTGTGTGTGGCTCTTTAGAGCCCTTGGCTGGTGCTTTGAGTCTCCGAGACACAAGACCTATAGCCCTCTCTCCCCGCTCCCTCTCTGCTCTGTGGATCTTAAGAACACTGTCCAGGAGATGAGAGGAGGTGGGGATGGGTGGAGGAGAAGGGGGCGAATAATGAAGGGAGTAGCTCTGTCTCTCTCCACCACTTTTTGTCAGGTGCTTTGTCTCGTCTTTACAAGTCAGCAGGTTAAGCAACCTGCCTCTTTTGATCTTTTGTGACACCCACACACACACGGCTTCGTGCATAGGAACACACACACACACAAGCACACACACACGCACACCAAAAGCTGATTTCACCAAGGCTACTGTGCTGTAAGTCAAAGACCAGTCAGCATACCCACACCCACGTATACACACAAACACACACACACACACACACACATCCTTTCATTGCTCAGAGCATACCCCATCAAAGGGCAGCTAACACTAACCACTTCTTGAAAATACAGTAGCACAAACAAAGCCCAAGAGGGCCGATCAAAGCACACAGAGGAAGAATCTCACAACAAGAACTAAAAGGAATGGTGTTTTTTCTCTTGGACAACCTCAGTGACGTTTTTAGTATGAGCACATTACAAGTGGACTTGCACACATCTAAGCCCAGCTGGTCAGGAATAGAGGGCTTCAGATGGGATGTTGCTCATCATACATTTGTCCTGGGTATTTTCTGGTGGTTAGTGCTTCTCTATTTGCCCCTTGGGGGGAAGGGGGGGAAGGGGGTGTCCTATTGCTGAGAGCAAGGAGCTGATCACTTAAAGGCAGGTGCACACAGAGGTGTGTGTGCGAGCGCATGTGTGTGTGTGTGTGTGTGTGTGTGTGCGTGTGTGTGCGTGTGCGTGCGTGTGTGGTGAGGAATGGGAGGCGATCCTACTTGAAAGAGAATTAACGTGGTAATTGTGTTAGTGTGTTTCATTGTAAGGCTGCCTAAATCTCATAATTCCTTCAATTAATACTTCCCACTATGAGATCCTTGTCCATTTATATCTGTTTGATTATCAGTCGAGCTCAGCTAGACAGTATTTTAGAATGCCAGTGTAATCACATATTCAAGTATATCAACTCCTGTGTTAGAGAAAAACTTCATAGTGTAATTTAGACTTCATTTTCCATTAAAATATCACAAGAAAAACCGCTGCCACTTATGCAAGCACAGATATTAATGCAACTAATATTAAAGATGACTAATCCTGAATATAAATTCAATTAAGAAATATATAGTGTACTTTATAGCTGAGAAAAAAATAACATATCAGTCAGTATAAGGAATATACGTGTTACAGTGTATCAAAGCAGGAGTAACTATGGAAATGTCACTAAGAATATGTGAATGTGTGTTTTAAAAGTAGTTCCATTCATATCTAACCATGACATTTGACAGCCTAGTATATCTTTTAAGGCATCTACAAGCACTTTTAGGCTAACATACTATAGTTCCTCTGGAGGCCCCAGTCAAACAAATATTACATTTCCCATTCACCTTCATCTTAGCATGTGCACAAATGCCCACCCTCCTGTCCCCCAAACTACAAAATAAAAGCAAATATAGTACTGTATATTGGAGATTTGGGGGTTAACGTTTTACAGGATTTAAACTCTGAATAATATTAACAATAATAATTTACTTTTTTCTGCAGTGCCAATCTTTAGCAAGCATTAATGACAAATAATAACAATCATTATCATAAACAACAGGAATAACAATAGGCATAAGAATATTGAACACCCAATCAACACAATGCCCTACTTGTGGATAAAACACACTTCAAAACATAGTAGAGCAGAGCAGGTGTTAACCAAGTCAGGACTGGTCCCTTAGACCAGATGAAGATCACTTTAGATCAGGACCACAAATCAGGTCTTGCCTCAAGAGGCAATGAGTGCGAGCGTATTTGTCTTTATATATATTTCTGTGGGGACATCTTCAGAAGCACAGTTTATGGGTGCCCACCTCATATTGCAGGGACAGTTCCTTGGGCGACAACACATACTGTATTAGAGGAAAGCTCCTGAGTCTTATGGTTAATGAGTACTGAGACGCCAGTCAGTACTCTAGTAGTGTTTGTGTGCGTGCGCGCGCATGTGTGTGTGTGTGTGTGCGTGTGAGTGAGAGTGAGAGCGAGAGAATGGAGTCCTCACATTGATGAGGTTCACACAAAAAAAAAACACCCCAAAAAAATATTAGATTAGCAGAATCAAAAAAAAAAAAAAAAAAAAAAATCCACATACAGTAGTGATAATTGTAGTCATAGCAACAACAAAATAGCTAGGCCATTTAGGAAATGTCACGGCTTGAATCAGGAATGCTATGTCATACCTTTCGTACATTCAAACGGGAAAAGAAAAACTAACAAAGAAATAATCTGAAGTTTGGGGAGGTTCGGGGCGGCGGCTGGATAGGTTACTCATGAAGCAGCTCTTGGAGACAGTTGGGGGACTTGAAGATTTCTGGGACCTCGCTGTCCAGTTTGCAGATGACCTTGTAGATGGCCTTCTTCCAGGAGGGGTCAACGTCTTTGCCAGCCACGATGGCGTTGAAGAACTCCCTCAGTGTTATCTGAGCCACCTCCAGGAAACGCTCAGGAACCTTTATGGAGACACGAATAAGAGACGGGTCATTTGGCTGAACACGTGTTCGTCACTTCATCAGTCAGTGAATTAAGCACATTATTTATTTACCTCCAAAGAAAGAAAAGATTACAGAGGTAAAATTACTACTGTAGCTCCTTTCCACACACACACACGCTATATGAAACCGAACGAGTTGTTCACTAATATCTTATAAATTGGTTTTCTGCAGCTGTACCTGCTAATCAGAAACAGCAGTGGCTGGGGAATATAGTATGTATTGTATTTACTATACATGTACATATACATGCAGTATATGTTTTATCCCTTTATCATGTCCTTTGCTCTAAAACAGATGAAATATTATTGGACCTTTCACAATTTTTTCAGACTTTTCACTATGCTGGTGGGTGGAGCCTTAAATAATTAATGTCAGAGTGACAATACATCCTTAACAGCCATTTGAGGTGTCAAAAGCCGTGCTGCGATAAGCCACTACTTGTGAATTCTCAGGTGGGGGGGGGGGGGGGGGGGGGGGGGGGGGGGGGGGGGGGGGGGGGGGGGGGGGGGGGGGGGGGGGGGGG
>JAODTR010000017.1:1570029-1580533 GCA_025399935.1 Amblyopsis rosae
GAGAGAGAGAGAGAGAGAGAGAGAGAGAGAGAGAGAGAGGGAGAGGGGGGGAGAGTAGACACACGCTAACCCAATTCCCCAAATATTGAATTCCCTTATGGCGCCATAAAGCTGGACATAATTCATTGTTTGGGCTGCTGTCGCCTCTGAGATTCTGGCACAATGACCCCAGAAGAGGGGGATGTGGGTGGGGGGTAGGACTTCTGTATGTCCCCGACAGACACCCCCTTGGGCCCTGACGGCCACGGGGGTCGCGGCACAGCACCCTGGTCACTCAGTGCAGGGAGAGTGCCGCATTGCTAAGAATATTCCTGCATGGAATTTCTCCTGACGTTTTGACTATAAAAGGACAGCAAAACGCTGACTGCAAGGAGAAGCCAATGTCAAGGAGAAAAGGGTATTGGTATTTCAGATACTCTTGACTGAGAGAGCGAGAGAGTCTGGGGAGGAGGGAGGGAGGGAGAGAGAGTGGGGGTTAAAACATGAAGGGTAGGAACAGAGAGAGAGGGTGCGAGTGAGAGATGTTGAGAGAAGGAGGGGCCGAGATGGAGAGAGAGAGAGAATAGAGGGAGTTATTCCTGTCCAACTGCCCTTTGTCTGTGTGTGTGTGTGCATGTGCGTGCGCGCGCGTGTGTGTGTACGCGTGCTAGCTTCCTGCTCGACGTGGTAACCAATACTGAGCTTTAACTGTTTTGTGCCCCCCTCCCCTCCTCTCTCCCTGGGGTCAGCTGTTAGGTCTTTTGATCCAGGGGCATTGTCAGGGATTATCCAGCGTGGCCTCTGATTCGCTGGGCATCCGTTAAACGCGGGGCCAATCGCGTGGCGCGCAAGATACCCTCATTCATATTTCATAGAGCTTTTTAATAACTTCTGAGCAGAGCCCAAAATTGAGAGAGGGATGGGAAATGAGAACAAAAGAGCGCATGAGAGAGAGTGAGAGAGAGAGAGAGAGAGAGAGAGAGAGTGAGAGTGAGAGTGAGAGAGAGAGAGAGAGAGAGAGAGAAAGATCTCAAATGCCAGAAAAATAAGGTACTATGAGGTATAGAGAGGCCATGATGATTAGGAGAGGAATAATATGAAACTAAAAGGCAAACAGGGAGTGTTTCCTAAAAGACACGAAGCCTTCCGAGAAGGGCTATTGCTGCTGGACTACCCGCCACAGACGCCATACACACTCTGGAAGAGGAGGAAGATGTTTCGGACAGATGCACAAGTCAAAGGTGGTGAATTAAACTCAAATAGAAAGGTGTCATGCGAAAAGTAAAAGCAGCCTCAAGTCCCACGTGCACACGCACCCTTGAGTGCGCACGCACGTTCTCCTATGTCATTCTGTTTGTTTGGTAAATACTGAACAAGGAGAAAGACTAACTGGTGGACCTAGCCGCAGGAAATGAAAGAAAGAATTAAGGAAAAAGAGAAAGAGAGAGAGAAGAACAGATAGAAGGACAGAAGAAAGAAAGAAAGAAATATGGACAGACAAAGGAGAGAAAGAAAGAAGGACAGAAGAAAGAAAGAAAGGGAGAGGGACAGAAAGAAAGGAATATTGAGGGGCAGGGCCTTTGCTGAGGCGTTTAATCACTCTTATTCACTGACTGGCCACAACTCTCTCTCCCCTCCCCATCTCACCGTCTCTCGCTCGCCTTCCCTCTCTTGTGACAGGTTGCTTTGAGACAGAAGGATAAGCTCTTTTTCACAGGGAGAGAATCGGATTTCCTGCTTTTTGATGAGATAATCAAATATGACGGAGGACAATGGGAGCTTGTCGAGCGTTAGCTGGGGGCTATTCGCTTCAACAGCGGGCCCTGTCTTAAGAAAGACAAACGTTTAAAAAAATAATAAAAGAAAAAAAAAGGCAGCCAGAGGCCTAAGCCCTGGAATAAAGGCTACTGTTACACGGTGAGTTCATGCGTGTGTGCGCGCGTGTTCTTACGTGTGTTTCGATAAAGCCTGAGAAATCTCTTCTCTCTTGGTGACTCAGGTTTGGCTGTTTGTTTGGCCAGCGTTAACCCCTCCCCCCCTCCTCCACATCCACCCCCTCGCCTATGGGAACTGCTGGTAGACGTAGTACACCTTCTATTTGCACAGTGCTGGTCAAACAAGACGAGACCCTGGAAGATAAGGCTGCCTGTGTGTGTGTGTGTGTGTGCTAGCTAGCTATCCACAGCCTTGAAGGATGAAACATACGGACGGACACAATATGATCCTGTGCTGTCCGGCTGGTTAATGCCTAACCCCAGCATGGCCTGGGAATAGCAGCTCTTCCCAGACCTTCTCTTGCCCCTGCCCGCAGACCTGTATGTGTGTGTTGGTGTGTGATGAAGGGCTTTATATACTGCTATGATGTAAACCCCACAGCGTCACCTCATAAACACTTATGTACAGTTCAGTCGTTGCACGTAGGAATGGATTTTACATGAAGCGCCAACACACTATTGTCACCGACCACCATTAACAGCATTATTATCATCAATATTATTTACAGTAAACCCATGTAAGATACGCGAAGAAATTAGGACAATAAAACAGAGTTTAGTATTTGAACTTGCTCACGACATTTCAGTGGGTCAAGCCACACACACACACACACACACACACACACACAGAGGCAAACCGCCCCCTGAGCCTCACGTATCAGCTCTGATCAATAATCTACAAAGGCCTCGATAAACCCTTGGCCCTCACTGTCACTTTAGGTAAACACAAGCTGTGTCCTTCTCTTCTTACCCCTTACCCCTTACCCACTTACCCACGCTTGTCCCCGACACTCCGCCTGATATCACTGAGGCCCCGGTGAAGCGTTTACTGCTCCACGTAGTAAAGCAGTGACAGAGAAAAGGTGGTTTGTCTTTTTCTACCTTTCACCTACACTACTGTAACAGTCTTAACAGCTAACATGTCTGTTTGTCATTCACCCACCTTGAGCCTTTTAAAAAACACTAACTTTTTGTGTCTGAAATCTCCACTCTGGCCTTATAGTAATAATGACGTTGGTCCCGGCACAATATACTATAATGTCCAGTACATACAACAGGCACAAGATGGAGAGGACTGGGAGAGGAAACCAGCCTGAAAGCTGAGTAAACACTGACCGACGCACCGCCACTGATACAGCCTTGAGAGCATGGAGCCTTGAGGGGCCGTTGTGTGTGCATGTGTTTGTGTGCGTCAGCGTCACGAGGGTTTCCTTGGATGCACCTCCGCTGGGGGAGTCAAGGACAGGACAGGGTCGAAGACACTGATGAAGTCTCCCTCCTCTCCCTCTTCTTTAACCGCCCCACCCCCATCCCAAGATGGGACGGAGGGAGATATCACGCGAGCACTCATATCAGGCCCTTGTAACGTGATATCTTCCCCCACACGCTTTATTTTTAAGAAAACAGTATATGTGTGTGTGTGTGTGTGTGTGTGTGTGTGTGAGGGGGGGGCTTTTAAAAGGCTGTCCATCAAAATGTGACAGGTTTTATGTCTACGCTCATCCACACCCCTCTGCCTTTGCAATCCCATGATGCACTGGGGAGGGGGACATTGCTGTAAACAACAGAACTGCATTAACAAAACATGGCGCGCAATGGGTTGATATTGGCTGACTAGGTCTACAGGAGGAGGAAATCAATTTTCTTACACACACACACACACACGCACGCACAAGCACACACACGCGTGTAAGAAGTGAGGGGGCGGGGGAAATAGTGGGGGGTCAGCAGGCACTGAAGTGGGGGCCCCTGGAGGTCAGGGAGTCACCATGGCTCGCAGAGAGAAAGGAAAGGAACAAGGGAGTCTGGAAGATAGGAGCTGGACATCTGGAGAGGAGGGAGCATGGGGGAGCAGGGGGGAGCAGGGGGGCCCAGGCAATAAAGGATGGAAGCAAGGAGGTGGCGGGGAAAAAGACATAAAGGAAGGAGGGTGGATGGATGATGGATGGATGCAAGTAGGTGGAGGAGAATGAGGAGTAACAGGGCTGCAGATTGGACGGAGAGAGAGAGAGAGAGAGAGAGAGAGAGAGAGAGAGAGAGAGAGAGAGAGGGCATACTTGGCTTTCACCTCACCAAGGAAATGGGGAGTGTGTCTGTGTGTGTGTGTGTGTGTGCGCGTGTGTGTGTGTGTGTGTGTGTGTGTGTGTGTGTGTGTGTGCGCGCGTGCACGCTCCTTGTGAAATAAGGGGGCTGTTGTGGGGACTTTGACACATCTGCAGCTCTGATACACGCCCTGGTCATTTTGGCATGGGTCCCTTTGCCATGCTTCATTAGTCTCCCTTACACACACACACACACACACACACACACACACACACTCACGTGCACACACGCACACGCACTCACACACACGCACACAGGGAGCCTAAAATGGTCCAGAAATAATGACATAATCAGCAGCTGTGCCACAGAGCAGGCTGGCCCTCACAAGGTGACCAGGGACACAAGGAGGAGGAGGGAAGGAGAAAAGAAGGAGGGGAGGAGAAGTGTTTGCGTACGCATATGTAGGGAAGAGAGAGAGAGACGGAGGAACAGGGAGAGAAAGCGGGAGAGAGGGAAAGAGGATTGTGTGTGAATCTTCGCTACCCCTAGTGCCCCGGGGCTCCCTGTAGATACTCACACACACACACACACAATCTCCAGCCATTTAATCAGCCCACACAGCACAAAGTCGTTTCCCTGCGACACACCACACACACACAGACAAACACACACACACACACACACACACACAAGCACAGGCGTGCGCGCTTTAAAGAAAAGACCTGTCAGATATGTCAAACGGGGGGGTCCTCAATAGCCCCGGGCTGTCCTGTGAACAGCAGATGATCCCAGTATCCTTGGCTTTTATTTGCCCGCTCCTATCGCCGAAGACACAGCCTGCACCAGCTGACCTGGCACTGGCACACATGCAGCATGGAGCTGTTAGCATTACCATGCTGACATGGAGAGCTTAGCATTACCATGCTAGCATGGAGCGGTTAGCATGACCATGCTAACATGGAGCGGTTAGCATGACCGTGCTAACATGGAGCGGTTAGCATGGCCATGCTAGCGTGGAGCGGTTAGCATGACCGTGCTAACATGGAGAGCTTAGCATTACCATGCTAGCATGGAGCGGTTAGCATGACCATGCTAACATGGAGCGGTTAGCATGACCGTGCTAACATGGAGCGGTTAGAATGGCCATGCTAGCGTGGAGCGGTTAGCATGACCGTGCTAACATGGAGCGGTTAGCATGACCATGCTAACAGCTCCACGTAACACATGACCACAGCTCCACCTGCGCATCCACTGGGAAATAAACTATAAACCAAATCAGAATTTTTATTTGTCGATTTCTATTTAGTTTTTTTGTATTTCTATCTAGTTATAATGACATGATATCAGTGGCTGCTGGTACTTTCAAACACAAGGGAAGCTGACTAATGTCACATGAAACCACATACAGGGTATTAAATCACCCTGTATTTTGTGCCCTGTCTTTGAAATTAAATTAATTATTGTAATTGATCTGCCAGCCTCTTACATTTTTAGTCTTTCATGAGTAAAAAAAATTAAAAGAGCATCCTGTTGCATAAATATGGAAAATTATAGTAGTTATAGTAACAACAAATGTTAACAAATTAATTAACAAGCTAACTGAGAACTCTATTTCCATACCTTTAATTAATTTCTTAAAATTCTTACAGATTTTAACGAATTGTTAAATTTGCAAAACATAATAAAATGTTTAAAAGGTTTCCAACCGACTCACTGCTGTATTACATTTACTGACAAAGCAGAAAGCCATTTTCTGTCAACGATGATGTCTGACGATGATTGGCTGGTTTTTATGGGCAGTCTGCCAGTCATCAAATAGAGAAGCCAGACTTCCAGGCATTAAAAAAAGAGCATAAAAGAAAGCCCACTGTCCAATGAATGCTTAATGTTTTTTTTTTCTTAAATGCAAAAAGTGCTCCTTGATGGCCAAAATTACTGGGAAAAAGCATTGAGCAATTTAAACAAAGCATACTTGAATCTGCCTATAGGATCCCATTGAAGCCCAACTTCAATAACTGTCTAATGGGCCTGTGCTTCCATTGGCCTGCTACGCTGTTCAGACAGGAATAAATGAACAAAGCGTTCAAGAAGGGATACAGCGCAGATGCTTTACACTTTGTAATGGCTATGTCATGAGTAATATAGATACTTTGGTAAACATCTCATTATCCTATTTGGAATCAAACTGAAGGGGAATCGATGCATGTCGTGTAGATGCTGTTTTATAGCTAGCTAAACATACATAAGGCAGTGAACGTGTGCGTAACATTTGCATGTGTGCATACGTGTGTGTCTGTGCGTGTGTTTGTGTGTGTGTTTGTGCGTGCATGTGTTTGTGTGTGTGTTTGTGTGTGTGTTTGTGCGTGCGTGCGTTTGTGCGTGCATGTGTTTGTGTTTGTGTGTTTGTGCGCGTGTGTGTGCATGTGTTTGTGTGTGTGTGTTTGTGCGTGCGTGTGTGTGTGTGCATGTGTTTCTGCGTGTGTGGGTGCATGTGTTTCTGCGCGTGCATGTGTGTGTGCATTTGTGTGTGTGTGTGTGTTTATGCGTGCATGTGTGTGTGTGCGTGCATGTGTGTGTGTGCGTGCATGTGTGTGTGTGCGCACAAGGCCCTTAGTCCCCTGCCATTACTTATGGTTCTGCACTGGGATGGCAGCATGATGCAAGGTGCATCTGTGTTGTGATAGATGCCCATGCCTGGCTGGGTCTTAGTTTAGCACGGGTGGACCTGAGAGCCCCCCCATTGCCCAGGAAACGCCAGCCCCCTCCAACAGAGAGCGGCTGCTTGTATTCCTGGCAGATCTGAACATAAATCTATAGGCCAGCCTCCTCCTGCTATCCTTCGTCTGTCTTTGTCTTCGGCCGCTCTTCAAAGACGAGCCCGGGGCCTCTCGCTGATGCACCTGTGTGTGAGTGTGTGTGTGTGTGTGTGTGTGTGTGTGTGTGTGTGCATCCAGTTAACGGACGTGACCTTTTCACCGTGAATCCCCCTGAGACTGAGCCCTGGTGACACACACATACACACACACACACGCACACACACACACACGTGCCCCACCAATACCCTTCATGGGGCGTAAAAGAGTTGTGAGTATGAGACGGGATGGGGGGGGGGGTGCATATACAGACAGCATGTGCTCTCTGCTGATGGAGAGAGAGAGAGATAGAGAGAGAGAGAGAGAGCGAGATAGAGAGATAGAGCGATAGAGAGAGATATAGAGAGATAGAGAGAGAAAGTGAGAGAGATAGAGAGAGAGATAGAGAGAGATAGAGAGATAGAGAGAGAGAGAGAGAGAGAGTATGTATAGAAGGTAGCATGGGAAGGCACAAGTTAAAGAGCGCTCGTGAGACAGGGGAGAGGAGGAACACTTTGAAACAGAGTGACAGAACCGTCACAGAGAGCAAAAGGAGCGGCGGAGAGATGCAGGGGAGACAAATGACGGGCTCTGGAGGAAGAGGACACGTCCGAGTTAAAGGGGCCCCTGAAGCTTTTCTGTCATTTCTTTCTTCCTATTGACTTTAGCAGGGGAGATGAAGGGGGGGGGGGGGTGAACCAGAGGGAGGGCCCTATCTCTTCAAACAGAAGGATGACAGACGGATGGACATGACAAAAGAGAAGGAGAGACAAAAGGATCGAGAGACGTCTTTCCAAAATGAGAGAGAGAGAGAGAGAGAGCGAGAGATGGGGAGACCAGCTGAGGGTGGACACATGATACCAACAGCGTTTTTTGTGTGTGTGCTGTGCACGTTTACAGTATGTGTGTGTGTGTATGTGTGTGTGCACGCGGCCTCCCGTTGCTCTACCACTGGTACCTCGCTCTCAAATGGCGATCTCAGGGACTTCCTCTTTTAAGAGCCGGCACATGTGTGAGTGCATGTGCACGTATGAGCGTGCATGTGCGTGTGCATGCGCATGTTCCCTGTGTGGGAGGAGAGTTCACTGACAGAGGAAACTTGGCCTAGCATGTCTTATGGAAACATGAGAGCTTCCCGGAGCCATCATAAAACTGTCTCTTTATCCAAACCCCGCCTCTCTCTCGCCCTCTCTCCATTATCAGATCTCACACGCACACACACACACAAACAGTAGAGCCTTATGGACGATGGCGTGTGAAGTTGAAGGGGAGGAGGGGTTTTTGGGGACTCACATGGGTGGGTGGGGGGAGGGTTCAAAGACAGCGGGTGTAAGGAGGGATTCCACTTGTGTCCTCAACATGAAACACTGGCTCAAAGTCACGGCTGGGGGAAGTTGGTGTACGTTGTGTGTGTGTGTGTGTGTGTGTGTGTGTGTGTGTGTGTGTGTGTGTGTGTGTGCGTGTGTGTGTGTGTGTGTTCTTCTGTGTGGACTCTTGATGACGGTGGACAGACTAACAGAAGATAGGGTAAAGAGAGAGAGAGAGAGAGAGAGAGAGAGAGAGGTAATTAACGACTCTTTAATTACCGCTGGCGTTCACTGTGCCAGCAGGAATGTGACAATTATGCCATTAAAAAACTTCCTAATGGGGGGAATCAGGGGGCTGAGGGGAAGAGGGGGTCAGCAGCAGAAGACACGTGAAAGATGAAAGAATGAAAGGAGAGATGCGGCAGAAGGAAGGGAGGACAGGGAGAGAGAGAGAGAGAGAGAGCGAGCGAAGAGGGATATGAAAGGAAAGAAGGGGAAACAATCGCTACAAAAGAAGAGTTTGGGGGTGGGGGGTATTAGCCCCAGCACAGTGACAAGGCATATTACCATCAAACAAGAAAGGCAGCATATGTGTGTGCGTGTGTGTGTGTGTGTGTGTGTGTGTGCGTGCGTGTGCACACTTGTGTGCATGTGTGTGTGTGTGGGCTGAAACAGAGTACATATTCATAATGAAGACACCACCAAGGTGGAACGGAACTTTGATGATACAGAACCTGGCGAAGGAAAAACTGTGTCCGTGCCTGCGCGCGCATGTGTATGCGTGTGTGTGTGTGTGTGTGTGTGTGTGTGCGTGTGCGTGCGTGCTGAATCTGCGTAGGCTCTTGTTTCAAGTGGTGGTGTAGGCAGGTAGGGGAGGAAGGAGGTGGAGAGGAGGAGAAGAGGAGAGGAGGTGAGAAGAAATTCACTGAGAACGGCCTTCAGGGTGTTGTGATACAAACACGAAGCACAGTTCATCTCCTTGTATGACTCACACACACACACACACACACACGCAAAACGCATACGCATGTACACACACACACACACACGAGCGCTCGCAAAACGCATACGCATGTACAAACACACACACACAAACAAACAAAGACGTAAATTCCCACATGCAAACATGAAGACGAATTCAATACACACTAACACACGGCCGTTGGGCTGGGAAAATACAAAAGCCTCACATATGTGCACACACACACACACACACATTGACACTCACAAAGTCTTGCAAACTCGTGCAAACCAAGGCGGTTGGTTGGTCGGGTGGGGGTGGGGGTGGTATTAGAATTTGCATGGCTGAGCAAAATTTCCTTGTGCTAAACTCTAATCAGCTCTTGTATCTCTCAGACACCTGCCCAGAGGAAAAAAAAACCTTAATATGCAAAACAAACCCTCTTACACCCACACGCACACACAGCGCACGCACACTGTCCTCAGTGAACAGAAGTCTTATTCACCTGCGAAAACCTCTCGCTTCCCCTCTGTCTGTCTTCTTGCAAATGTCCACATTTATGCATGTAAGTAGTTCCCCTTGAGCTAGTTTCATCACTAGCTTCCTGATTCGAACAGAAGAATAGGAGTCTTGTCCGAGGTGTGACTCCATGACCATGCTTTTTTTTCCTTTTTTTTTTCTTGCGGTGGGAGGGGAATATGTCTGCCACTTCTGTTTGGGCCGTTATGTTGTTATTTTCCTGGAGTGCTGAGACCAAATGCTTTTTAGTTTGTTTTTCCACTTTTTAAAATAAATAGTGAGAGATTGCATTTGTATCCTCAATCAAGCCAGCAAGGTGATTTGACTAACTCCCCTCTGCATGTTTCATAGTTAAAGGAATATTACGCTATAGCCCTATAATCCCATATGCTACATCTTCGGCTATAGATGCAGCCGAGCTTATTTGTCAATTATTGAATGTTTTCTCAATTGTGACAAAAGAGTTGCTTTCACTTATTATAAAAACATTAAAATATCATGCAGTCCACGAGGTTTCCAGCTCATATTTTCCTCAAGTCTTCCGAAAATTCACACTAGTCTGAGTCATCAACAGTTAATGGCCTTTTATTGTTCTCCTGACTTCTTCAGAAAGCACTGGGTCTGCTTTGAGGGCTTCCTGATTGGCTCTGATGGCCTCTGGGCAGATCGGGAACGCAGGGCAGAAGTGGCTGCGCCTCTCTCACTCGGCAAAACCTCCCTAAAGGGAGCGCAAGATGGATGCAGTGTGACCGTGCATATGTGATTGTAAAGTGTATATTCAGTGTGTGTGTGTGTGTGTGTGTGTGTTTGGGTGCCAGCGGAGGGGCCCCAGTGGATGCATAGCAGACA
>JAODTR010000017.1:1589129-1601313 GCA_025399935.1 Amblyopsis rosae
GGGAGCGAGCGAGAGAGAGAGCGAGCGAGAGAGAGAGAGAGAGAGAGAGAGCTATAAGCAGGGAGGGTCTTGGGGGGTAGGGGTACCCTGGCAGTCTGGTGTTGCTCTGACAGGCCTGGCCAAAAGAGCAGCGCTCCACTCTCCACACCACACCATCTGCTCTGAGTGGAGGGGATACAATGGCCCCTCAGACAGAGACGGCAGCGCAACCCAAACAGAGAGGGAGAGAGAGAGAGAGAGAGAGAGAGAGAGAGAGAGAGAGATAGAGAGAGAGAGAGACAGACAGACAGACAGACAGAGGGAATATATTACATACAGTCATCTTGTCCAAAACAATTTGCTACAACTGCAATTTGTTAGGTTTATTTCTTCCGGAAAAGTCTGAGCTTTACCTCCATGGTCAACCAGCACAAATTCCCCTCCATTCAACTTGTAATTAAGGAGCTCCAGATCTCCTGATGAGGCATTTTCATCTCCAATTCACTCACAGCTTGCAAATGTAATTGTGATTGGACTTAGGGGTGGCGCGCAGAGCTATTATTTTGTCATGATGGCGCCCTGGTACCAGCTGGCCCACTGTTTCGCCTGACACATCTGACAAGACATCATCATTCTCACAACACTTCCCCAAAGCCCAAAGTCATGAGAGGAAAATAGCTGCTCCACTTCCTAATTCCAGGTGTAAGGACAAGATATTCCGAGTCGGTTGTGGGAACAAAATGAGGAAATTGATGGGCGCCATCTGCTCGTCGATGGCGCCGAGCTCCGGTGAACTTGAACGCGCCTCGCAAAAATGTCTGACAAGCTGTCGCGGCTTTTACTTACTGAGGCACCGAAATAATACGAACCCCGAGAAAGATACGGAAACATCCCAATACCGATACCTGCATCGCGTGTATTACAGCATCAGTGGAGCCAGCTGTGGTTTGCCGAGAGAAGGCAACCACTAAACAACCCAGCATTTAGAAGTGTCAAACTAATTACGGTGTTTAACTAACTAAATACCCAACTTTGTTTCCAGTAAACTTGCTTAATTAGTCATAAAAACACTTGAAACACACAGACACGCTGTTCTAGTTATTTTTGCGGGCGTACATCTGTTAATACCCTGAATGTATAAACGGCAACAATGAAAGCGACAGCATCTGGCATATGTGGCGATTGTTTGATTATTTTCTACTTTCGCTCATTCTCTGTCTGTTTCTCTCTCTCTCTCTCTATTCCCCTTCTTATCCCCCCCATCGGGAGATGGTAGAAGCAAAGGATTATGGATCTCATGGAAAGCGCTCACCCTTGGGTCAGGAGACAAGACAAGGCAAGGTAATGAAAGATAAACAGCTCGCTGCAAACACCTGTTAACGTCCGCTTCAAAGAAAAGACAGAGAGGAGGGGCGGGTGCAAGGGAGAAAAAAAGAAAAAAGAAAAAGAAGTATTTGGCTGCCAAGCAACAGCCGAAGGCCCCCCCGGGCTGTTGACAGATCTTTATGAAATGAAAAAAAGAAAAGAGAGAAAAGAAACAACGATGATTATTGGCTTTGACAGGGCTGGACGGAACACAGGAGAAAACACAAGCAAGCATAAATATACATCTTGTACTATGTCCTCAGGCGAACTCTGGCATGCACGCATCCACAAACCCCCACACACACACACGCACGCACACGCACAGTTAAAACATACAAAGGCTAAGCCCTGAGGTAAACAGGTAATAATGATCACAAACACGCACACATCAGCGCAAACAAATCATGCGACGTTGGTAGAATGGACACTGCACTTCAGTAACTACAGGAGCTGACACAGGTAACAGGTTAAGGGCCAGCTCTTACTGTGAGACGGTTGGCTTGACACCACACTAAGGCTTAGGTGACACAGAGGCTATATGGCGCTATAGGAGAGGAGGCAATGAATGTATCCGTCTAAACTATTAGTTTGCCGTCTCAAGGGGATTTCAATCTGAACCTCCCTAAGGGCACTGCCTCTTTGTCCTGGGGGCAAGATTGGGGCACACCGTTGAGGTTAAACTACGAGAGACGCCATACAACACTATTGTGGGCAAGGTTTCACTCACGCGCTATCTCTCTTTGCTCTATTCGTTTTCTCTTCTTTTTTTTTTCTAAAATAAATCAGGGCAGCTGAATGTGGGGGCTAATCTTGAGGAGCAAGTGATATTTGACAAGAGTGCTTTTAAAGCACTTAAGAGACAAGATGGTGGAAAAGGTGGCTTGGTGCTGGGCGAAGGTATGAGTGTAAAAATAAATGTGGCACAACGGCAGCAGTGGGAAGACCTGTGATTCATCAGCAACATCTGTTACATCAGCTACATTTACATACACACAATTCATTCAGTCTTAACGTGTTCAAATGTGACAGTACAGTGCATTAACCCCATGGTGTCTGGTTGGGATTTTGTTTGGTCATTGTATTGTCATTTAAATGTAGTTCTGCTAGCAGTCCACTCTTTGTTAATTTAAAATACACTTACACATGTTGTACTTGTACACACGCACACACACACACACACACACACACACACACACACACACACACACACACACGCTTGCTGAAGGATACATTGCTCCCTGAGTAGGGGGAGATGTCCGCCATGTCCTGGAGGTCTCCACACTCAGACTTGATGAGGGACAGAGACATCCCCTCCGCGGTGCTTCCAGGATGGGCCGGTGAGCACGACCGGTGGTGGTGGTGGTGATGGTGATGATGGCCCAGGTGGTGGCCCGACGCCATCTTGGTTCTCAGGCCGCTGCTCTCCCGGGACAGGTCCATGGAGTCCGGCGAGGAGCGCTCCTTGCTCGGGTAGCCCACTGACGACGCCCCCAGGGGGCTCTGGAAGGGATAGCCCATGAGGGGCAGGGGGAACGGGTGTCGGAAGGAGGGGGGGCTGAAGCCCATGGAGGCAGAGAGGGAGGAGGGGTGCAGGGCGGGGTGGTGGTGTCCGCCGTGGGCCCCCACGGCCGAGGCCTGGTGGTGGTGCTCGCTGGCGGACTTCCTCACCACTAGGGGCAGCGCCTCCGTCTGGTCGTTGGCGCCGCCCGGCATCCCGGGCATGCCGGAGAAGCTGTCCAGCGGGTTGGGAATGATGACGTCGCCGAAGCACATCTGCCTCTGGTTGGCCGTGTGGAAGTTGGGGTTGTCGTTGCCGTTGACAACGGAGGGGAACCTCTCAGGATGCAGCGGCAGCGGGGGGAAGGCCTGCTGCGGCGTAGGGCGGGGGGGCTTGGCGAACACCTTCACCACTGTGTCCACCACCTGGGTCATGGCCGAGTTCAGCTCCTGTTTTAGGGTCTCCGCCAGCTGCTTGCCCTCCGCGTGCATGGAGACGGCTCTCCCCAGGCCCACGGGGCCTTTCCCCCGCGCCGGGCCTTCTCTCCTGGGCTTGTCGGCCTCCGCCAGCAGGGCCTGCTCCTGGAGCATGGCCCTGGCCCGGTTCAGGAAGTGTCCCGGGTCCAGGTCGGACATGTCGTTGTCGGAGCGAGCGTCGTCACCAACACAGCCGCCACCGCCGCCGCCGCCGCCGCCGGAACGGTCGGAGCGCGCGGGGCTGTCCTCGGACGCGTTGCCCAGGTCGTTGTGCTCCGAGTCGTCCGTGGAGTCGTAGATCTGGAAGAACTTCTCCTGCAGCTGCCGCAGCTGCTTCTGCATGTCCTCCAGCTGTAGCTTGAGCTGCCGACGCTCCTCCTGCTTCTGCTCCTTACGCTGGCACACCAGCTGGGTGAAGCTCTGCTGCTGCTGCTGGGGCAGACGCTGCTTACGCTTGTTCTCCCTGCTGCTGCTGCTGCTGCCCCCGCCGCCGCCGCAGACCTCCCCGTGGCTTCCTCCCCCTCGGGGGGAGCCGGGAGCCAGCTGCTGGGACCTCTGTGGATGGCCGTCAAGCTCCATGTCGCGCTCCACCTCCAGATCGCGCTCGCGTTCTCGCTCGCGCTCCCGATCCCGCTCGCAGTGGCGGGAGCCGATGGCAGAGTGCGCCAGCACGTTGGGCGAGTGGCTCATGCCACGGATGATGTTCTCCACGCGCGCCCGCTTGGCCCGGAGGTGCTCGTCGTTGAGGCGCTCCACGTCGAAGGCGCCCAGGCCCGGCGGACGGCTGAACGGCGACAGGCACTCCTGGCCTGGGCTGCTGTCCTGGGAGGAATTGCTGCAGGCGTCCTCCTGCGGGGCTTCCGAGCCGGCGCTGGACAGTCCCGAGCCGTGGAAGCCCCCGTCCCGCTCCCCTCGCTCGGCCAGGCTCTTGGCCATGTTGTTCTTCAGGAGCTGGGAGATGATGGTGGCTCCCGGGAAGGGCATCATGGCCTCCTCGTACGAGTTGGCCCTCTTCAGAAGCTTCCGGAGCACGTTGGACTTGGACTCGCTGTCGCTGGCCGAGACCACCCCGGGACCCCCGTGCGGCTGCACTACAGAGCACTCCATGGAGTCGCCGTCTGATCCGTGGTGGGAGTGAGAGTTCAGAGAGTTCATGGCACCGAAAATGGCTGCGTGGGCGCGGGCAATGCTATCGCTGGTCACTGTCGCTGCTGCAGAGGCGGCTGAGCTGCCCACGGTTCTCTTCACGCCGATGTCCACGCGTCTTCGCTTAGTCTGTCTGCTCAGGAGGGAGTCGCTGTCATGGTCCGGCATTACGGGCTGTTGCTATTGGGCCATATCCCTCAGAGCCAATCCTCTAGGATCAAAGCTTCTGAGTGCCTGGTGGAAGAATAAGAGAACACACATTCATGACTTCACAGTATATGATTAAAACATGTATAACCATTTGCTTAGTCTTAAAAGAACACTTCATACTGTCATAAAATGACAATGTTTTCATTACTTCCTCATCACAGTGGGAATGCTCAAAGAAGGACTCAAAAATATATATATTTTTACAATATCAGAAACATATACAAATAAATCATAAGAGGAAGGGGGTGAAGCATTCCTTTAACAATAACCACCATGAAATCCTTGTGTGTATATGGTATTACTGTATAGTATGTGAACACTGTGACAGCTGTGATTTCAGCTATAGCAGAAGTGCATTACAGTTTCTAATCAGCAAAAAACAATAGAAAATATTATCCCCCCTATGGGAGTTCCATTAGCCATCAGTGCCTGGATACGCTATAAGCTTTGGTGGGTTTATCTCAAGACACTGGCTAATCCTGCCCACAGTGCTTCTACACAACCAGGGACACCCATGATTACATTTAGACAGTGCGGACCAATGACAGCGGGTAACAGAGGAGGGAATTGGTCAGAATTAGGCCTTGGCTTTGCATTCCAGGGCAAAGTCCTACATTTTATCCTGTTCCCTGTCACACATCGCCCGACACTGAACCATTTCCCACGGAACACAAAGCTGCATAAAATTATGATAATTACTTAAGTACTTGTCCTCATTTCCATGTTGTGTGCCTGGTGTGAACAACGATGAGATATTTACACTAAATCAAGTAAAAATAATATGGTTTAATTCAGATTATGTAGTTTAACTAAGGGAAAATGTATATTTAAAGCCTTTAAAATTATTGGCCAGGTCATCAACCAATAGGCCAATTTATTTTTATATTAATACTTTCAAACCATCAGATTATAATTTTAACGTCACATGTTGTTCAATTTAAAATCAATATATGCATCAAATCTTAAGCAATGGATAGATAGTTACAAAAGAAAGACAATTAAATAGGCCTATTGATTTTGGGGCCGGCGTGAGCTCACTTCTGTGTCTTTTCATCTGGCAAGGGCAGTTAATTCTGCTCAAATGAATAGGTCACAAGGGTCAACTCCAGCAAGAAGCAACCTAAAGCATTGGCACAAAACCCCTAAAGCCTACGTGAAAGCAAAATGTTTTGTCATTACCCATCCAGCATCAATAGCGCTCTGAGAATGCAGTTGCAAATATGAGTTGCATCAAGGTTAAAATGCATAGAATTATCATTTAAATATGTGTTTAAATGTGTGTTAAAGCAATAATTACAATTTTACATAAACATAAATAGTCAATCTCTAAAAATGTTATAATATTTAAAGCCAGAATAAGCCTTCAGTTGGCATGATGTAAATATTAACTATAAACAAAAAAATCCATTATGATGTGGTTACAACTTGGCATACATAATATTTAAATATACAGAAATACAGAACTAATTGGAGAATTGGTTACCTGATGTCACTGTCACATCAAGAACTTGTACCTTGTATTTTAGGACTAGTATATTGTTAAGAAGGATTTGTTTACTGAACACGAAATAGAAGGTGGAAATAGAAACACTTCAAACATTGTATCACACCATATACATCTGCTTTCATTTATTCAGAACAGAAAATGCTATCTTCATTGTGGTTGCCGCAAAGGGCACTTCATAATATAACAAAATGGAATAAGGATTTGACTCTGATCAGTGTAATTGCACACAGGCACACAATATACAGTATGCACACATGTGCTCTCTTGCGCACACGCACACACGCACACACACACACACACACACATGCACGCATATATGCACGCACAGATCTCTTATGATTTGATCCGCTCGGTCCACTGCCACACACACACACACACACACACACACACACACACACACACAGAGAGAGTTGGCATTGTACACTGTGACACATTACAGAAGTTCAACTGTTAAGAGAAGAAAACAAATGAACACACGAACAAGAAGAGCAATGAAATGTATAAAATATTTTGTAAACTGATTAAATAAATGTTAAAAATTAAGGCTAATAGTTTTAGATAGTTTATTAAACATAATTGTATAATAATTAACTAGAAATAAGTAAATTTGACAAATGGCACTAGCTCAAGTCTTGACATTTATCTCCAGCAGTTCAAACAAGGGTGATATATCTTCAAGAAAGCATTGACTTAACGCCGCTAGACCTTAACAATGGGCTATGTCGTTATCGCTCGAAATAGTCGCCAGCACCTGTCCTTTCTGACGGCGCACCTGTCCTAAACTGCCCATGCGCACTCTCACAAGACCTTTCAACAAATTCAAGGAAATATGAGCACGGATGAACAATGAGCTTTCTCTCTCTCTCTCTCTCTTGAGCCCCTTTAAATCAACTACTCACTGTTTCAACCCAGGATTTTATAAGTCAGGAAACAAAAACAAAAAATTGCTTGAGTGAAGTGGAAATAAAATACTTAAGTTCGGCTGTAAACTAATGTTTTAACGTCTAGGCTATGCTTATTCTCTGAGCTAAAACAAAAAAACAACAAAAAACGAATCATTGTTCTGTAAGAAATGAAAAAGTCACTCGACGTTGTCCCTGCGAGACTATTCCCGTCGCTTACGTGCACTTGGGACGGTTATGACGAATGCGCCAAACTAGGCTAACAGGATAAATAAAATATAAAAAACAAATAGACGGTTTTACGCGCTGCCAATACAAGAACATGTATGGTTTAATAATGTTACTAACTTTATTAACGCCAAAGCGTAAAACACTAAACAGAAGGGGAAAAAATAAAAAGGAATTTCAAAGAATTACCGGACCGCTCGGGCTTATTAAAACAAGTTAATTTGGAAAATTCAATGATTTCCGCGATAACTGTATCGATATTGGATCCACACATGTCAGCAACTGCGTTTGCACTTTAAACAACTGCGTCTCCGGCAGCAAAAATACATATATTTACCCTCAAAACTTACTTCACTAAGTTGCAAATCAACTTCTTCACCAGACGAGGAAGGGTGGGCTATATTCATACCATCCGCAAATCATCCTCATAAAAATATATGCTGCTCACACACAACCCCAGAACATTTGAAGGTGATGGAAGCCAAATATGAGCAAATAATGTCGAATAGATATGATTTACTGTTGTTCATCGGTGTATATTCCATCGTTAATGGTTTGATTTGTTTATTTTTTTCCGCCCACCGAGCGCTCCACGCAGGAGAACAAGAGGGAGGTATCTGAGGACAAGGTTACTTACCCTTTTAGATGAAGAGAAAACCCAAACTCCTGTAACGACGAAAGAGGATATGCGGAGTTCGCTCGGGTAAAACTGAATCTAAATGGTCTTATTGTCGGCCGAGGAAGAGGGGAAATAAAGTGTCAAATAAGAGTGAGAAAAAACATATAAAAGAGCTCTTGCGCGCCGTTCTCCGGTGTCCTCCGCTGTGAGGAAAAGACTGGCGTCGTATCAGCTCGTGAGAGGAGTGCGCCTGTCTCCGAGGCGCACGGGATGCAGAGCTTTGATGCTGGAGCTCTCCTCCACCACTAAGATTCACTTTAAGACACAGCTGAAGGAAGCAGGAAGACGCCGCGTCACTAGCGCCGTGATGTAACGTTCTCACCTACCAATAAGAACCGGCCGTCGGCTCCGGAGGAGGACAATACGCTGAACTTGACTGAAGAATGGGACTTTAAAAAAATAAAAATACAAACGTCTATTACTTATCATTTTCTTCACAAATCACTGACTGCGAGAGTAAGAAACGTTTTGACGTCTTTACACATCATATCAATAATATACAATGCTGTCTATGTATCTTTATGATTTACATTTACATTTTTTCATATTATAGGCGATTTTTTTATAAAATTGTGCCATACTGACATTTTCATTTTTATATTTCGTCTGTGTTTTTATAGTATACAAATATCCTGTAACGAGCAGGAGTCTATTCAAACACCTTTAATGGTTTTTCGAGAGCATTTCCACCAAATTTTATAAACTGACTCAGAACTCTTTTTTATTACATTATATAATTCGAGATTTTTTAACAAATCATATTAATACATTTATTTAAATATTTAATTATGCGCTCTGCACAAATGTTTCGGACAAGTTTAAGCATATTCCGCATATCTCTTATAAGAACACGCGGTCGCTGGTCTCTCGAGCATTGTAAGTTCAAAGTGACAAGCAGAGACAGTAATACTCTGTGGAATCGGTGGGTTAAACAATGATTCGTAGTTGTTTTATGGACAACCACCAAGTCAGCATTTTACGCCACCATATCCAATCCTGTGGAAATATAATAATGTTGTCTTTGGGGAATAGTGTATTTGAGGGACACATTTTTGTGCTAAAAATTATAATATGGAAACAGCAACATCTTCGTTGTCTATTGCAGTTTTGTGCACAAACTGGAATTCGTCATTTGTAAAGATCTATATGAAATGTGTATGATATCACTACTACACGAATATGTGTGTAAGCAATAGTTACAATGAATAATGTTTGCTTTTTACAATGACCACCTGTAACGCCTGGTAGTTCAGACACTGTTTGATTCATAACCTGTTTGAGCCATTACATTTTTCCGCAGGCCTATTCAGTTTCATTATTAATATAGTAATACTTAAAAAAGTGAAAAACTGTGTTAGGATTTCAAGTCGATATTCTTAACCAGCAGCAGATTTAACCAACATTATAGTTCATATAATTTCGTGTCATTTCAATAATATGGAAGACAATTATTTCTTATTGACCCCAATTCTCTTTGAGAATAATTTCTAGTAACATTAATCGCTATTGCTTTAGCAGAGTGGGGATGAAAAAACAACATTAACACTTAAATATAAATTAAAACCATCTTTAAAAGTAGTAGACTATAATATCTAATACTAATTATTATAATGATTAACAGCAGTTTCTTAATAATAATAATAATAATAATAATAATAATAATAATAATAATAATAATAATAATAATGCTCAATTGTGCATTTGGTGAAAATAATCAAAAAATATGAGCTGGAGTCTAATCGATCGAACTACTTAAAATATGAAGCCATATAATTTCGATAGTGTGAGTATTCGTTTTTTTATTCTAGAGCGTAATTATTTTAATATGGCTCCAGTCTACTTTGAAACATATGAAACAGGAAAAACAGGATTCTAATGTACTTAACGAGAAATCTTATTTTCCATTCACTGCCAAAAAGGAAAGGCGCGTCGCTTTTCCATGTCGCAAGCAAGTGTTTTTAGATTGAATTGAATGCAACTAAGTCAGCAAACTTTTATGTCTGGACTGTCTTTTCCAAAGCAGGTGTCCCGGCCCTCGCCCCCCCAGCCTGCCTGGGTGGCTTGGCATCAGCTCCCCGTGGCGCCCTCGTTGCTACGCAAGCTGGAAAAACATGCCGGGACATTAAAGAACTCATGTTTTGAAAAGGAAGACTCGGATGAGGTGTAAAGGAAACGAGTACGTTCACACTGGCACCGCTTATCGCGGTACAATCCAGGTGGATCAACCCTGTATTTATTTCAACGTCACTTTCCCTCTTTTGGGCGAATGCGACACATCTACACCTTGATGTCCAAGACTGATAAGGCTCGTTTTATTGGGGACGGAGTAGGTATTAAAACACAACAAGATGCATTGAGAGAGGAAAGGAAAATCCAATGTCTCCCTGTGGTGTTATAAAGGTACATTTATATCGCATCCTGACCATAATTGAGTGGTGATATACGAGTGTACGAACTGGTTTTGGAATGCGGGCAAAGTAAAGCCAGTGGCCTATTTTCCGCAAGACTCATTTTCACAAACAACGGATCAACTGTTAAGAGATAAATTGTATATTTTAGGGACATTTTTTATGATTATGATTATAAACTGTGATTATTATTATTATTATTATTATTATTATTATTGTTATTATTTGTTTGTTTTCAGCGATTCATAATAACCTTATAGCCTATACGTGCAAACATGTAATTATTTACAGCAGGGAAATACGTGAAACTGCTTGAACTGCGAGTTATAAGTAAAAGCAACAAGAATAATTAGGCCTAATTATATTTTAGATAAACTAAGTATCCTGAATCTGTTGAGTAGCAGCGGTTAAAACAAGGCCTTAATCAGATAATGACTTGATGAGCTCCTACAGTTCCATACCTTTCCACACATAACGCTGAGCTAAATACTAGAGAGAAAGAGAGTGAACGAGAGAGAGAAAGAGAGAGAGAGAGAGAGAGAGAGAGAGAGAGAGAGAGAGAGAGAGAGAGAGAGGAATAGAGGTGGGGGGTGGAGAGAGCTATTTGTGAAAACACAAGCAGCGAGCTGGTATAGCGCTAAAAGCTGTTTTGTTCCAGAAAGGTCTCCGGGTCCCTGAATAAAAAGCTCGTCGTTTGGAGAACAGGGAAGGAGAAGAGATGCTGCAGTGGCCACGTGTTGAAGCGAGTGGGTGTCCGGCACTCGTACAAGTCCTTACGTGACACATTTCCCAGAACCTGATGTAAACCTGATGTATTCAAGTGTCATCCCAGCAACAACAAAAAAAAAAAATCAGGAGGATGAGAATAAAACATCACTGATTTAATCAAGGCTGTGTGCTATAGTGATATACTTTAAGAAATAACTATAAATATACTGAAATAACAGCAATTTGTCGCGATAATAATATTGTTGATATTTCTTGGTGTCTGGCAGTGAAATTGATATGGCCCCGTGGTCTACTATAGCATGTTGACCCACCTCTCTGCACATTTACCTGACGGAGTGGAGAGAGGTGTGCTGCGGGTGAGCGCGTTTCGGTATAGACGATTTAGCCTGCGGGTTTAACGCATAGAGACATTATAAACTATATGATATCAGCCACACACGCACACACATACACACACACACGAACACACACGCACACACACACTGTGTGTAAGAGAGAGAGAGAGGGAGAGAGAGAGAGAGAGAGAGAGAGAGAGAGAGAGAGACTGGTCTAAGCAAGGCCTGGTCTTTGTGGAAATAATGGATAATTAAAAGCCAGTTAAAAGCATGCTGCTTAGTGACGCAGACAGGACTACGGCATGCTGGAGTCAAAGTCTCATTAAATTGCAGATATTTTCTAAACATAATCTTGAGTCTTATGCCTAAAAGCTCCGGTGACGATTGAGTGACGGTCACTCTAAAAGTCTTACAGAGTTTCCTATACCTTCGATGTCTTCCAAACAACCTTGGGAACTGATTGACAACGAGCAAAACTTACAGTCTATCATAGTCAAAGCTACCGCGGATCTAGGTCGCAAGCTCAGGCCACAGACAAGCCTTCAAGGTGCTTGTGGGCAGCTAGACACGCCGGGAAATGGCCTGGAACTGCATTAAGCCTGAGAACGAACAACGACACCATGAAATAAGGGCTTATGCGCTTAAAGTCCCAGGGGGGGGGGGGGGGGGGGGGGGGGGGGGGGGGGGGGGGGGGGGGGGGGGGGGGGGGGGGGGGGGGGGGG
>JAODTR010000017.1:1601323-1623341 GCA_025399935.1 Amblyopsis rosae
GACACCATGAAATAAGGGCTTATGCGCTTAAATTCAAAGCGCCCCCTTAGCAACCCCCTGTCTCACCCCCCCCCCCCCCCCTCTCTCTCTCCCTCTTTCTTTCCCTTGCATTATGGCTCAAATGCATGTGCATGCGCGCAAATACATGAGCACGCACACTGTAGACACACACACACTCATACAATAACAGACACACACACGCACAAGCGCGCGGTTCTTGGCAACAAACTGGCCAGCAGCTCCGGTGGGAGGGCAGCTCGTGTGAACTCTGACCTGTCAACATGGACGAGGACTTTACTTAGTAAACATTACAGGACTTTAGCTGGTGATCGTTTAGGCCAACTTCTAGCTGCACTTACTTTGTTTTAATTGACAATAATGTTTCCACCATGCAGGCTCTAGTCCACACCAGTGGTTCCATGTGCGCCGAGTGTGTTCGCGATCTTGATCATTTAGTTACTGGGCACTCGACAACCAGAGTTCCATTGTTCCACCTCCTATCAACCTCCAGACCCTCCACAACTATATTTAGCTGCTTTCAGCTATAGTGTCTTGATCTGCGTTATTAGACGCGCGTTGCGCAAGTCAGGGACAGAGAGAGGGAAAAAAACGTGCAACAGCAGATAAGCGGCGGTCTGTTTTCGCTTCTCTGATCGACGGTAATTATATTTGTTGGCGTAGAGGTAAGTGGGGCTCCCCGGGGGGCGTATTGTATTCGACTGGTGCTGTGTCATAAAATCAAATTACAAGAAACAGCAAAGATATCCTACAATAACAGAGGCGAGTTGCAAAATGAAAGAGCAGTTAAATTAAATCTGAAACCCCCTCGGAAAATGCATTAGAGACACAGGGAGGGCAGCAAATACAATGCAGGTTAATGAGTTCCTATTGGTGTCCATAGCCTACAGTAGCCTGGTTGGTCAACTGGCACGTGCATCAAAGCAAGCAGGTACACATACACATTAGCAATTAGTAGAGTTATCAGTTAGCATTTTCCTTTAAACCCTTTGTCACTTTTATAATATCAAGTGACAATAAATGTGCCTTTAGTGCACCTTAGGTCTGACACAGTTCTCTTGTTACAGTGGACGTTCCCACATCTTGTACCTGTTTGCACCCTTTTGTCTGGCTTATGTATCTATGTGACCTTTGACCTGCAGTGACCCTGCTCCCTGCAGGGCCTCAGAACAAGAGCAGCCTGCCATTGGTGACCTCTCTTGACCTTTCTCCGACCTTTCCAGCTGCAGAGTCTACAGCCTCTAGAGGGGTCAAGGCAGCAGTGTAGCTGCTATAATGGGGTTGTAAACACAGGCGAATGTACGTGCGCGTGCACAAACACACACAGACTCACTAGACACACAGACACACAGACTCACAGACACACATACACACACACACACGTTAGCGTTAGCTGACAGGTAGGTACAACTCATGCCAAACTGAACTTAACACAACTAACATTCTTCATAATTCATTAAATAAACATGACGCAATACATGACAGTTAACTGTCTTTTCTCGTTGGTACTAAACCACAAGAACAGGTAGACATCTTTATTTGCCTCACAAGCTAGAAGGTGGGAAATCCCACAGTATACAGCGCTATAGCCTAAAAGGCATGATATAATTAATCACAGTATAGCCAGACCTTCCTTCATGCTCTGTCGGGCCATGGATGAATAAACTTCAACCACAGGATAAAAAAGCAACAGTCCACTGAATGCAAAGCCTCCTCCTTGCTCAAAGGCATGTGCACCCACAAACACAAGCATATTGGCATATGCACATTTAGATGCCAAAGCATGCTTACAGACACACACAAATGCACAGACAATGCACACACGCTCACATAATTACACAGACACACACAAATGCACATTCAATGCACACACGCTCACACACACACACACACACGTGTGAAACATGCACAATCACACAGACAGACGTAGGACTACTTTGCTACTTTAATGTCTATCCACACACACAGCATTTTCAAAGACTTCCCGGTGGATGGAGTGGTCTGCCAGAGCTGCTATAAATCACATGGTCTGGAGCTGAGGGCATGGTGCACCTTGCGCAGGACGCCCCCACGCCTGCGCTGAATAAACCATAACATCCTGCCTCTCGTGCTGCCCGACACCCCGCGAGCAAGACCCTAGAGAAGCCCCCCCCCACCACCATACTCCTAATGTGGACCCCCATTTTGTTGTTGACCGTCACATTTTTTATTTTCTTCTTTTCATTTCTATTCTATTCTGTTTTTTTTTTGTTTTTTTCGGACCGGCTCTTGTAGATTTTTGAAGCGTGTGTTTGGGAGGACTCTGCCCCCCAACCCTCCTCCCCCCTTTCCCCACCGCAAGACTTCGAATTACTTCCTGCCAAAAGACAGACAGGCAGACAGATAGAGAGAGAGAGGGAAAGAGGGTGAGAGAGAGAGAGAGAGAGAGAGAGAGAGAGTGATAGATGAAGAGAAAGAGCAAAACAGGAAACTATAACTTGAAGGGAGGATGGCATCGCCCTCATCCTGTCGTGTGCCGGGACGGTTCAGGCGCTCTCGGCCAATCATCTCGCTCGTCTCCTTTACCTCTATAGGCGTGCTGTTTGGCTCACAGCCCCCTCAACGGGGGAAGCACCGGTACAATATGTCTGAAAATAAAATGCAAAAATAAAAGAAGAGGATTCTGCCGCCCGGGTAGAGGGAGAGGGGAGCCAGCCGGTCCGTCCCTTAAAATCTTCCCCACCCAGAAGAAGCAATAAAAGCCAACAAAGGGAAGGGGATGTATCAAGTGGTGGGTTATCACCTAATTGTTTCCTTTGATTTTTACTGCTACGCAGGGACAAGCACTGATACTGTTGGCTTTCCATCTGAAGACTTTCCCCTCGGCCTATACATGTCGGAAAAATACTTCTTTCCTGGGGTGCATTGCTTCACGTGGCAAACATTTAACATGACGTATTACCCCCCCCCCCACACACACACACACACACATGCTAACACACACAGGTCCAAATCTCCCCTTAACCCCTGGCACAACCAGTGTCATGCCAGAGGAGCCTTGGGAAGCCAGAAATAGAGAGACGTGTCTATTTGTGGACCTATTGTCATAGGGATAAAAGATCTCACTTGCACGCGCACACACACACACACACACATGCACGCACACGCACGCACGCACACGCACACACACGCGCACGCGCACACGAACACGAACACACACGCACGCACACGCACACACACACGCACGCACGCACGCACACGCACGCACGCACGCACGCACACACACACACACGCACACACACATTAGTGGACAGACATAGAGCCACACAGGACAGTTCCTAGAAAAGAATCTCCCCTTTATACTCATGATCAGCTTCTTCCACTCAGCTTTGTACAGTATATGCCTGTGTGGTGTGTGTGTGTAGTGTGCAAGTGACAAGCCACACCTCAATGCTTTTGCAATCGGCTAACCTGCCTAAAAATGAGCCACATTGACACCTGTGTCTATATACAAATCCAGTGTTTGGATAAAGGAGAGAGAAGCCTGTAATCTAGTTCCCCATGTCTCTTTTGTTCTGGTGGCATGAATATACTGACCACCCCTCCCACACACCCCTTACTCTCTTAGAGGGTCTGAGGTGTCTCTTTTGGGGGAGTGCAACGGCGTGTGGCACGAATGCCCTGCTCAAAAGACAATATGTAGGTGTCACTTTGATAATTTTGGGTTAGTAAAATTGGCGAACATAGTGAACATTTGCGAACATGTAGTTTTGCGTTTGCATTGTGTTCGCCGCGAACATTTGTGAACAAAAGCAAACGGTTTGTGGAGGTAGTTATCAGCGAACACACGTTGAAGCTGGACGAAGGGTGGCGGTTTAAATCTAATATTTTTGGAATGTTTACACAACTCGTAAAAAATTGAAGTTCAAAGCAAACATGTTCGTCACAAACCTTCGCCACTGTATGCCAATTCTGAACTGGATCCATAATCACTGTTGTAGTTCCAGAATTGTATTACTGTAACTTATAATTTAATGTATTTAACAAAAAAGTCAAATATACAGATGACAATACAATGTGACCGTTGTGTGCAGACTTAGATAGAAATGTATTGACCTTGAGGCATCGTTTTTCTGTTCCAATAAAATGCCCAACCTTGATTTTACACTTTGTTACAAAAAACATAAACCACAGTGCCTTGTCATCTGAAGTTGCCAAAAGCAGATTCAACCCAGAGCTGATTTCAGTGTCTTTCAGGTGACGAGTGGGGCTTTAGGCTGTGTTGGCCTTTTTCTTTCAGGAATCCCCTCTTCCGCAGATGTTTATCCTGGTTTGCCGGCCTGTCACTGACGCCTCCCAAAGGAAAGTGACAGAGGCTTCATCCCTCCATTGACCCATAAAGAGGACAGAGGAGGAAAACAGACGTGGGTGTGTGTGTGTGTGTAAGTGTGCGTGTGTGTGTGTCTCCTGACGAAGGGCTTATTTACTTTTCAGTAAGGAGACAGTATGACTCTTGCAAATTCAGTAGTGTGTGTGTGCGTGTGTGTGTGTGTGTGTGTGTGTGTGTGTTCGTGCGTGCGTGCGTGCGTGCGTGCGCATGTGCATGCATCACACATTCAGTGATATGTCCTTCAACAGAACTGCCACACCATAAAAACACAAACACACCTCCCTCTACTCCTGCATTCTCTCCCTCCATCCATGGACTTTCTGTGTCCAGATTGGTAAAAAGCTCAATTAAACCCTGTGTCTGCTAATTGCTGCCCTTTCATGTGCTCTAAAACAGCAGAACAGACTTATTCATTCAGCCATTATTTCATTTGAATATTGCCTCCCTTCCGTTCTCAAAGTGGGGGCCATGCAGCCTCGAGAGGGAGAGTAGGAGACGGGGAGAGAACACGATTTCCATCTGCTCCAATGGTCACTCTCCTATGGTGTCTGGCATTGCCCGTGTCCTCCGCGGACTCAGGCAACAGCCCTGCGTTTTCACCCGGATCAGGGGCTCCTTCTGGGCTGGCTGACTCCCTATAACTCCCCACTGTCTGTATGCGTGCGTGTGTGTGTCTATGTGTGTGTATGGCAAGGCCTCTGAAGAAAGCAGTTGTGAGATTATCAGACGCTCACTTAGGAGGCAGAGAGAGAGAGAAAGAGAGAGTTATAGATAGTGAAAGAGAGAAAGAGAGAGAGCGAGAGAGAGAGAGAGAGAGAGAGAGAGAGAGAGAGATAAAGCGCTAACCACTTAGCTAAAGATTATCCTTTAAAAGTAGGGGATGGAGATGGAGGAAAAAAGAGGTGCTTAGGGTGAGAGTGCAAATGAGGCACAGGGAGATAAAGAGGGTTAGGGACAGGGTTAATGAAAGCGGAGAAACGACCAAAGGAAAGAGCTGAGATGGAGTAGAGGCGATGGAGTGAGAGGAGAGGGAGAGATGGAGAGATAAAGACAGGAGGAAGCAGGAAGGAGGTGAATGAGGTGGATTAGACAGTGAAAACACAGGGGCACCCTTTTTGCAAGAAAAAGGCTTTTCACGCACTGAATTGTGGGTAATGGGCGTAAAATAGAAGCCTGTAATACAGCCGTCTCAGAGTTTGACAGGGAATGCTGAAAGGCTTCTCATTGCATCATTAAGAAAGAACATACGGTATCTATGGAGAATAATTATGTCATAAATGAATAGAGGAAAAAGCTAATTCAGGTAGCCTACAGTCATTGTGTTTGGTCAACAAATGTTGTTATGCATTATCACTGTGGATGGGGTTTGGATTATTTATTAGAAAATATTTGTGTCTTTAAATTATCAGTTTTTAAAGTATTGAAAACATAAACAATTTGATCATAAAGTTAAGGGGAAACCTGGGAACATTGAAGTTAATGTTCTTTAATAAATATATATGGCATATTCCAGATACCATGGGCCATCATGCTCCATATGGCTTGATATGAACTGATAGGGGAAGGATATGGGATTAAAGATTTACATCTGAGAACATTGTGAATACCAATAGCTCCAGGCTTTGCCCTCGAGACCCCTCTGGGAGAGTTGAGTTCCACAGAAGTACAGAGGCCATGGAGGGACAAAAGGAAATAACTATTCATATGATTTTAATAAATAATATCAGGTGGGTGCTTTTGTGTGAGCATTTCATTGCGTGTTTGCATTCATGGGTGTGTCCTCCCCTCCCCCTGCTTATGAAAAGAAATATTCTCTGGGGTTTTACATTGTAGGAAGGGTTGTAATGTGCAGGAGTCATGCTACACGTATTTACCCCAGGTCATGCTATTCATCGGGCGACTAAGACAAATAGGGAGAGAGAGATCATTCAGCATTATTTAATGGGATCAGTGAATCTAGCCAGTGACCAGTTATTGTTTTCTTATAACTGAAACACACACACACACACACACACACACACACACACACAAATGTGTGTTTTTGGAAGGGGTCAGAAACCGCCTGAACCTTCTGAATCTGTTTTAAGATCTCTGTCTGGGATGGCAGACTAATATCGCCCTCCACCTCCCTGCATCCCACGCACATTTTGGGTGTGCATGTGGTTCTATATTGGTGTGCGTGTTTGATGCAGGAGCAAGATGGGAGGGGGGACCGGAAAGGAAGGAGGCAATCAGGCTTTTAGGGAGAAAGAGAGAGAGAGAGAGAGAGAGAGAGAGGGAAAGGGGGTGGGGTTAATTTCCTGATTTTCATTTCTTTTACCATGTGGGATTAGAATGATTTTATTTAAACTGTCAATTTGAGCTGCATGCTGGATTGAGAAATCTGGGTTTCCTATGGATTATTATTACAGAGAGAATCCATGCATGCTCGCAGGCACACACACACACAAACACACACACACACACACACACACACACACACAAATGGCCATGATTTACTATTCTTATGATTGTCTATATTTATCAAAATGTTGTGACCAGAATTGACATCTGTATTATTAAATAAGTAAAGTGGGGGGTTATTAATGTACTGTAGTTGCACTTCTTCAATGAAGGTCGAGCAGAAGAGGCCCCCAAGCATTAGGCCTGCTCAGGGTCCCCAAACAGCAAGGCAAGGCAATGCATGCTCACACATACCGTTACTATTCATAACTGTAATATGTAAACATTCTGTTTGCATATTACACATAACACTGTATAATTAGTTAATGGTATAAAAGAAGACTATGTATATGGCGCATTTGCAATATCGTCTTTACAGGAATAAAGCCTATAATAGTGTGTGAATATTGCATCTAAAGCCTATTGTCTGTTCATGCAGCGGTAAGATCAAATCTCTAGCCATGGTGAACAACGGTAAAGAATAAAAAATAAAAAGAATTTGAGAATACAGTATACAGTGTGTACTGATGCACACTATTGTGCATGCACATACACACACATACTGAAGTCTATATGACACAGGAATAGACACGCGTTGACACATGTTGTCTATGGTTGCCCTTGAACAGGCCGAGCAAAACGAGGTGATCGGCCCTTGCAAACCTCACGGTTTATTATCTAATCTGCATTAGGATAAGGCTTTCCGTGCTCACAGATGGGGAAAAAAGAAGGAATCCAAAAACAAAACGAACCATCACCTTTTCATCCTGAGGCCAGCCCATTTTATTCTGCCTCCTCTCATTACATTAAAGGATGAGAAGGGCCTTACCGAGGCTGAGCGGTATTTAAAGACACCATTCGCTTCATCTGTTTAATTTCTCTTTATTTAAGAGACGCCCTCCCTCTCTCTGTTTCATTTATCTTTTGCCAAAGACACCCTCGCTTCATCTGGTTGATTGATCTTTGACTCAGAGCAAATAACACGCAAGAGTTGTTACTGCAAAGCCCCTAATCCAGCCTTTTGGGTGCATGTGGCACAGTTGAGTACAGGAATTAGGTTTTTATTTGTATTTTGTATTTTTTTCTTTATTGACTGTATAGGGACTTCTTCCATTGCTATCTAGGAAAAGATTTGAATATAACTGTCAATATTATCTTCAGCCCCATGTATAATTGAGTTTCAGATACAAAGGGTAAACTACTCGGAAATCTCTAATAATAAAATACATCAAGCAGATCCAAATATTATTGTAACATGTTTCTAGAACCAAAAACTAGTTTTATAAGTTTTATTTCCATTATAACCTTGCTGTATACATAACAAGAAAAAAAGTATAAAGCTGTTTTACTGTACCACTGATGAAAGGGGTCTTTCGGTAGAACAAGGAACACAAAAATTTGTTTAAAAGGTGAGACTTGCTTTATTTATTATATATTATCAGAGGCAGACACACACACACCAGATACACATCGTAGTATGTATAAGTACCGACATTTATTGCTCACTTATTGCTATACTCCGCTTTACAGGAGAATCCCTGGGAGAGAAACGTTGGGATGGAGTGGTGGCTTGGGGGGAGGGTATAGAAAACCTCCAGGGGACATCTGTCACAGGGGGCACATTTATGAGCTGCTTTTTCCAGCCAGATCTGCTACCCAGCTCTTGCATGAATGGACAAGAACTATAAGGTTTAGCGGGAACATATAGCCCCTACAATCCTCCATTTAGACCCGGTAAAGTAATTTGCAAATAATATTGGGCAGGAATTTAATGTTAAATCCGTTCAACTGTGCTCTCCCTGAACAGGTCATGCACGATAAAGTGGCAAATATACAAACAAACAAGAGTTTGATATCGCTATTACAAAGTGAAAAGTATAGTGCTATGATCGTCACAATAAGATATGAGCATGTGGCCTAATACTGAACAGCTCGAGTATGCATCAGAACTTTTCTCCTGCTCGCACAGGTGCTGGTATAGCACACCTGTAAACAAACACAGTAAATCATGCACGCACACACCCACACACACACACATGCACACACACACCCACACACACACATACAGTACAGATTAAGACTTCAGATGCAAAAACCTCGAAATCCATTTGAAAAAAAAAAACTTTTAGCAACTTCAAACAATATTTATTAGGTTTACATATTTGGGTTCATTAATTTCACCTTTATTGCAATGCAAAGGCATGTCACTGAATAAAAAGTAATATATTCCAAAAATGTAAGAAGTTATTAAAATATTTATAATTACAGTAAAAACAAAAGATGTCAGATGGACTGAGAGGTCTTCGCCTCTGAACTCTTCATATGCACTGAAGCACAAAAGGCTCATTGTGTGTTCCATATAATCTGGGATTAGGCTATTCCCTTCCTGATGGCAGGACAGGAAAACAATGCTTTATTTCAACAGGAGGGAGATGTGCGAGGAGAAAGATGCTAACGCTTCAGTGTGCCTCCTTTAACCATTCCATGTCATCCCCATCTCTCACACGCACGCACACACACATGTGATAGACCACATATTTTCTAAATGAAAAGTTATCCATGCTATTTTTTTTGCTACACTTCCAGTTGTGTGTGCATGCATGCGTATGCGTGTGTGAGAGTGTGTGTGTGTGGGTCTGTGTGTTACATTGTAAGCATATACACTATACTAGCTGCTCCCTTGGGTGTAATCTAACACTGATGTCGACTATTAACACACTATCAAATCCATTCTTCTTTGGCATGTCACACTTCTGTCAGCCATTTGTGGTCTTTTGTGGTCCATTCTTTTTAATGCAGTTCACAGGGCAGGGTAACAGCATGCTATACAGAGGTTTTAAAACCCTTGGTATTACAACCAAGTATACCGACAGTGTCCTGAGAAGAGTACACATTGGAAACAACAAAACATTTTTTTTCCAGATTTTTAATGTTGAATTGAAACTGCAAAATCTGTTTACCTATTTTTAGTTTCTATTTTCATAATTTTCGCATTATGGAGGGTACGGTATACTGTAGTCTGCCATGTAGAAACAGTGACGGTGTGGCTGGTCTGCGAATAAGACCTCGGATGATGGCTGTGTTTTACTGGGAGGGCCCCAGGTGCTGCCAGCGTCACACTAGGACACACATGGCGCCGTTAGCCTGGCACGCTTTTGCCACACAGGAAACAGCCAAGACACGGTGTGTAAAGGAGGAGGAGACAGGGAGGATGGAGGGAGAGAGAATGAATTGTGTGTGTGTGTGTGTGTGTGTGTGTGTGTGTGTGTGTGTGTGTGCGCTCGTGTGTGTGTGTGTGTTGTGTGACTCCCCTGCCAGAGCTATGGCCAGAGATGGCCTGTCATGCAGATGAGTGTGATAATGATAGTTTTCCTCTGCCTGGATGTGACAGTAAAAGCACGCAACACCAGCTCCTAGTGAAATACTGTCCAGGAAGAAGCTACTTAATATACTGTAAACATAATGCTGCATCATAGCCCTATATGTTCACATGGCATGTTGCTAAGGTTTTCAGACGTATTTACTGTAATCATCTGTAACTACCGTTGTTTTGTATTGCAAGTAATTACTCATTTTTTTCTTTAATTATATGTATTATTTATATTTAGGTTACATTTTGATGTGCTTAGTGCACATATCATGTTCATATGTACAGTGTACATGTATGTGCATGTCATGTACACAAGAGGACCGAGAGAGAGAGAGAGAGAGAGTGAATTGTGTGCATGTGTGTGCGTGTGTGTGTGTGTGCGCACCAGCTGTCCGATCTGTAATCAGCTACTGTAGCAGTGGGCTAATGCAGCCTCCTTAACCCAGGGGCCTTATAAGAGTGTCTGTGAACCAGCCCCTCTATCTGCCAGGGACAAATCCATTACCCAAAACAAGGACACCAAATGTCAACAAACGCACAGTCACACAACGCTGGACAGTTCATGTCATGAATCACCCCTCGCCACCCCCCACCCCAAACAAGATACCAGAAGTGGTGTGCGGTACACCATAACTCATTTATTTTGTCTAATGTGGTCCGTTTAAAGTGGTCAGTATAAAACACCTTAAATGCAGAGCTCAGGGATTCTGGAGAAAGATTGGGGAAGATAATTCGCTGAATGTGACAGAAAGTGGATTTGCTTACAATCGCCGACTCTATCTTCAAAGGTGATCATTTGTGGAGTCGGTGTTTACAATTTCAAGTTCCTTTTTAGACAGAAACCTTTTTGTGTGACAGAGGAAAATAAGTCAAGCAAGGGAAGCAGCCTTTAAATGAGAAGTAAACCCCGTTCAGATCGGGGGCACACACCAAGCTGCTGTTCTACAAAGCCTCTCATAAATATCACATAAACTGCAACGGAAACAGCCTCTTAGAAGTGGCACAAAGACGCTATATGCGCTCCCTGTGGATGGGCTGGTAAGCAGAAGCGTTTACATATAGGCGGGCCCTGTAGCATGTACAGTGATCTGCCAGGTTAGGAGGCTTTGATGCTCCGTCACCCAGCAGGTCGAGCGGGACAATCCCCAGGAGCGGTGCTGCTTTCTGGGCTGCTCTGCCTGGGTGACAGGGCCCCCTCCTGGAGCCCTCCCTGGTGCCTGCATCCACCAGATGGCCTCAAAGAGGGCCCAGAGACACAAGGCCAACATCCAGCTCTCAAACAGAGGAGCAGAGGAGCAAATGGCCTGTTAATATTTCATACAAACACTCTCACTCATCTCCCAACAAGGAAACACACTGAACACATGCAGAACGTGCATGTGTGTGTGCGTGTGACAGTTTCTGTGCGTGCATCAGGGAGAAATCAAAGACATTTTGATGAAATATGAATCATTTTCCCACTCAGAGGTGCTCCATAGCTCCAACCCTGTGCAACTAACTGCGTATAAATCAGCACGCACACACACAATCGCATACACACAGTAAAATACCTATAAGCTTTCTCTCACATGTATTAGACGTGAAACTGACCCCAGCAAACACAAACAAACACCAGCCATCATGTAATTGGCTTGACTTCGGAATTGGAACACTACAACCTGTAAAATATCCCCCCTTCACCACACACACGTACACCTCCCCAATTAGCATCAGCTGCAGAGCCCAGAGCCCTTGCTTATGCGTATCTTATGAAGCTAACCTGCCTGCTAATAGCTCATAACCCTTGTCCAGATCATCGGGGTTACGCTATAGCTGCCTGCTTCATAATTGGCTCCTTCATCAGAACTCTGTGTGCGCAGGCAGCGATGCGGCCAGCCCCGGGGTCCTCCAGGTGTCATTAATGCGCGATTAGGGTTGGTGGGGAGCGGCAGTTAGGAGGTTAAAGAGCCCCTGACAGCTCCCATCATCTGCGAGGAAACCCCGAGATGCGTGCAGGGGCCGCGCAGATGGGTGAGAGCAGCGCTGCCAAAGACATAACTAGTAATGCCAGTTCACCTCCCAACAATCAAGCTGCCCTAACAAACGGCATCGACACAGGCGCCCGCACGCACACACGCACGTGTATCCATCTTTCGATACACAATTTTAATTACTGATGAATGCTCAAATAACATTATCACTGAATGCAGTGGAAATAATAGGTTTATAGGAAGTCTGCCGAAAAGACTATAATACGCACCGAGGAACAAAGTTTGCCACTCTGATAAACTTGCTGTTAAACAAACTGATTAGACCTGAAATGATTTGCTGGGCCTGGGAATAGAGTACTGACAAGTTAGCACTGACACAAGCAATCTAATCCGCCACCAAAAGTGTCCGCTTAAATTCTCAATCATGTCAGGACCACAGGACTCCTTTAAGTTGTCATCTTTAATACATGAGGCTAACCTCGTCTGCACAACAAAGTCATTAGGCTGGGAGGGGAGATGAAATATAAATCAAGCGTCCCTCTCTGCCTTCTCCCCGGTGAACAGGTGGCTGCGTTGAATGAACGGGTGCGCTAACTTGGCTGTCACCGTGTTTTCCGACAGAACCGCTGCCTTCTAAAGCCAAACCACTGTGAATTATACATCTATGGCAGTAATTCTCTCAGTCGAGAGAGCGAGGGAGGGAGAGAGAGGGAGAAAGAGGGAGAGAGAGGGAAAGTGAAAAGGGGTGGAGGGATGGGGGGGCTAGCAGAGTGAGAGAGATTAATGGCTGAAGCGTTCGTTTTTGACGCAGCAATCCTTGGCTTCGCTTCCTGCCCGCCGCTTATTGGCTTTTCAGAGCACATTTATTTATTTCGTTAACAAGAGAGAACGGCCGCGATGCTGTCACTTTCTTGGCTCAGCTTGGCGCCACAGACCCGTCATCTCCTGCACCGTGAGCGTGTGCCTTTGAACCGCGCCACGGACTGCGGAGCGGGAATATTAATAGCGCTCGCAAATGAGCCTTCAAAAAGCAGTGAGAGAAGGACTATCACAGCGGGGGCGCATGCCACTGACCCCACACGACAGAGTGACCTGTAGCGGGGAAGAATACCGAGGAAAAAGGTTCTCAACAAGACTGCTCAAAAGTCCTTAGTGTACAAAACACATTCAACAGTTGATAAAACAACAAATGTCCCCCGCTCTCCAATTAAAACTCAACCCAAAAATGTATTCAAGGTAAACTAAAGGAAGGAGACAACATAAAAGAATAACACATATGTTGACAGGAACATCTGTGTTGCACCTTCAACCTCCATCACAAAAGGGCACTGGCTCAGCTGAAAAAGTTATTGTAGTGAGTTTCAACACAATATGGCCTGTCCCAACTTAATCTGTCCGGGGAAGAGGGGAGTTTATGACCTCCAGATCCCCTGCCGGTGAAATAAAGAGGGGCTGTGAGTCCAGGGATGACAGGAGAAGTCTTCCAAGGAGTTCATGTTACCTGCCTGTCATATTAACAAGAAGGCACTGTCCCCCCCCCCCCCCCCCCCCCCTCACTCTCTCTCTCTCTCTCCCTCTCTCTCCCTCTCTCTCTCTGTCTCTGTCTCTCTCTGACACACAACATCAAGGCAAAGGGCCTCTACAGTGGAAAGCCATTGCTATTATAACTTTCTAATCGTTGGAAACGGGGACAGTATATCGTCTGCGGCCTCAATGCGATGGTCTCTGTGTGCAGGAAATGTCAGGGTTCAAGGGAAAGTGTGTGAAACAACGGAGGCCAGAGAACGCTCGCAGGGAAACGTTAAAGACACACAGAGGATGTTGTGGTGAAGCGCTGGAAGTGTCACTATAAAAATGAGTTCATAAAGGGTCGCAAACCAATTTAGATACAGACAGAGGAATTCTCTTTTCTCCGTGATGGGGCGCATTGACCTCAATTTCATGGATGAGAAAATATTGGTTACAAAATGACAAACTGATGAAGAGATTAAAAGCTAAAGTACTTGTGTTTGTTCTAGTTCTGTTTGGTAGTTCAGTAAGAAAAACAAAAAATCATATCATGCACGCTTCATGTCAACAGCCAAACAGATTGTCTGTTAAAACGTTTCTCAAATTAAGAAATGTCAACACCACAACATATTTTCTGGCCTTTTAAAGACTCTGGGCAAAAGAAAGATTACACATTTCTGAAGCACATGCAAAATGATTTACTCCATTATCAGTCCATGAACTGATAATTTATTTATTTCATTCAGTGCATATTCAGAACACCCAGTCTTCTAGTATGTCCCCTAATAATGCCTATAGAAATGCAAGGCAGCAGATACAACTATCATATCAATATATGGACCCAGAGCCATGTAGAGAGAGAGTCGCGCCATCTTCGTTCACTCCAATGGACGTTTTTTTTCACAGCAAAGGTGGATCGTGGAGCCTGAAAATAGTTCCTTGAAGTTAGCCTAAATACTAAAAGTACCCTAGAAATTATATTTTAAACATAATCTGTTCTGAATTCTGAACGCACCTCTGCTAATAGCCAGAGTTGTCGTTAAGTTTCCCAACAAATTCCTCAGTGTAAGTTTAATGTCTGTTTTGGTCATTAAGTTCTTAAGGTCTATGTGTCAATTAATATACCTCTCCTGTCAAAGTAAGCACGTTTTGATCTGCAATGCTTTAGTAAAGTCTGGCACTGTGAGACTACTCCTTCCTCCATTGCGGAATACAGAGAGCAGAGGGAATATAATTTAACAAACGGACGGCACTTCCGCATTACATGTTTGGAAGAAAGGGGGACAACTTTTCACCCTGTATGCAGACCAGAACGACATAACCCTTCCATACATGTCAGTGGGGAGGTCCACGAATTCTATTTTCCATTATACAGTGTTTTCGATTAATCTGAGGCCAAAATGGTATTTCTGTAGCTAACTGTTTGGAGGTACATTGACTTTGTTCCAGGCCATGCATGGTATATTTAGCTGTCTGGCCGCTGCCTACATCGGCCTCCACAGCAAAATGCTGTTGACAGGCCCACTTAAGAGACCAGAAGCATTCAATTTTTGTTTCAATTGAAATGCGTTACAACGCACCATCTTTCTATAATTATAACATCTTTGCCGAGAGGGTCTGTGGTTGTCTGCTGAGCCTTAAGAGAAGGCTCTGCCCCTGCCTCAGTGCCTTGCGTGCTGGGAAATACGAGGTCCCACAATCCTTTGCATGACGTGTGCCTGTCAGCTCACAAGGGAATGAGTAAAAGATAAGATTTTTTAAGATAAGGAGAGATCAGATCAGAAATTAGTTGAGTTACTGCAATATAAGATTAGTCGCATTAAGATTAAGTGATCGAATGGATTGAGATGAGATGAAATATTAGTTAAGGTAATGTACAGTTAAAGACACATGTAGATCAGACAAATTGATTTAGTGAGATCAATTGAAATAGTATGTGATAAGAATAAATATGATGGGAAGATATGAGGTCAACATTTGAGATTACTTCAACAGATAAAAAGTGCTGTTAATATATTTATAGAATATCTAGTTTATTAAGGTCTTTTTTTTCCTTCCGTTGCATGTTTTGATTTTTAGATTACAACTGTGAAATTCAATGTTCTCCTTCGTTGGTTAAAAACACAAAATCTGCAAAATATTCAAACCCGTGGAGAAGCAGGAAAAAATGGTAAGTGCTACAAATCCAAGATGGCCGCTGTATCTGCGCGTGACATTCTTGTAATTACAGCTTTCTGCCATTTTGGTCTGAATGACTGTAATTTCTGTGTCACTTTTAAGGCCTCCGGGCGTCAGAAGTCATTGCCTCCTGCGATATTTCTCCCTCTTTGCAGGAATAATGGCCGTCATTTTTCACCTGCACATAGGAATGACAATGGAGTATGGAAAATGGCGAGTACAGTTTGCAAGAGGACTAAGCAAATGACAGCCTTCTTCTGTCCACTTATTTGTGGGCTACCACTTTTCTGTAACTGGAAGTCGTTTTTCGTAGATTTGGTCTCTTAAAATACACCTTTCTCCCCCTGAGAAATGGCTTCCCTCGACTCGTGTTGCGTTAACCAATGACCTTTAGTTAATAACAAAAGTAAATGTGCCACACAGTTGACTTTTATGCCACTGTGATTGCTCTCTGTTCACGTCGAGTTCACATTCTGCAGATGCATGGAGGGTCTTAGGATCTCCTTTCAGACATTGTCTGTACATGATGCGGAGATTGCTTTCATTGTTTCATGTTGCTGTTGTGTAAAGTGTCTCAATGGTATACTACACAAAGGGATTCATTAAATATTTATCCAGTATTACTTTATTTAACTATTGTTGAAACGCAGCATTTAAAAAAAAACTTTTGTAAAGCTCCTAATGGTCGAATAAGCAGTTTTGCCAGAAAACAGTAACCTGAACCGTAACCATGGTGATCAAACGCTAACCTCAGTAAATGGCTGTAAACGGTAGACTAAAATATCTTATTCTGTTACAGTAGAAATATTTGAATCTAGTCTTACATAAGTGTACATGGTTTAAATCCTTTTAAATGGATATATATTCTGTATTCGTAAAAAATATAAATAAATTGGTTAATAATTTAGTAGAACTTTTGACGTGTAAAGTCTTGTGTTTTATAAGAACTTGAATGGAATGTGATTTGAACGAATGCCTCTTTGGCCCAGCCTCTCTCATGAGTATTACCCCCATAGTGGGCCAGTGTGTTCTGATGTGGCGTTCAGGTGGCTCGTATGCTACGGAGAGGTTCCGGAGAGTATTTATGTCTGTCCGGCCCTGTGTTCCTTGACAACCGAAACTTAGAAAACACGGCTCTCATGTCCGTTCCGGGGGAAGGGAAAAGGGGGGGGGGTTTCTACGCATAGAGCGGGAGGGGCTCGAAACAGAAGCCCAGCTAATCCATCTGAATTTCTTTTTGATTTTGTTTTAAATATGGACTGATCTGGCCGTCTCTCTCTCTCTCTCTCTCTCTCTCTCTCTCTCTCTCTCTCTCTCCACCCCCCACATCTCTAGTTCTGCCCAGCTGGAGACTTGATCTTCGAGGTGTACCTGGAGCGAAAGCAGCCAGAGAGCTGCTGTTTAATCAAGGTGGTTTTGTGTGTGCGTGTGTGTGTGTGTGTGTCTGTAGGGAAAGGGAGTCAAGGTGGAGAAGGAGGTGAGGGTCAGGATGGGAGAGAGAGAGAGAGAGAGAGAGAGAGAGAGAGAGAGAGGGGGGGGGAGATAGAGAAAATGTGAGTGTGTGGCTTCTGTGGGGGCGGGGGAGGGACGATGTTGATGGGGCCAGGCAGAGGAGTCGGTGGTGCGGCCCGGTGGGAAATAAATCAGGTGGGAGCCAATCATAGAAATGGTCCCATTTAATTGTGCGAGTAATTAAATGGGACGCACGCACGCACACGCACACGCACACACTCGCTCTGTCATTCTCTCTCTCTCTTTTTCTCTCTCTCTCTCTCTCTGGTTACTAATAGAACTGTGAGCCTCTTCCTGTAGATACAGTGTTAGCTTTCCCTCTGAATGAGACCAATGTATCTGGAAGTTGTCAAAAGAAAAGCAGAACACTGATCTCACTCACACTGTTGATTTTACTGTGTGTGTGTGTGTGTGTGTGTGTGTTCCCTGCATTAGCTTTCCCCGAGCATGAGGTCTGCCAAGCTGGTTGAAATGACGCTGAGCGTGCGGAACATTCCCGTCCACGCAGACGCCTGCTGGACCACCTTTGAGGTCATCGAGAATGGAGAGCTAGGTACGGATCATCTCCTAGCAACAACAACCCAAAATCCGTCCAAAGAAATGTTCAAACCCTTTTTTTGTTTTCTTGTTGTTGTTGTTGTTGTTATTGATGCACGTGCCAAAAGCCCTCTGTTGCGGTATAGACGTGTTGGGACGACTCTATTGTCAGTCACTTCGCTAGAAGACACCCCGCCGTGAGTCGTCCTGGCTCAAAGCCGACGCTGGGAACTTTCCTCAGTCGCGTGCATCCAATTAGCCACTGATGCTTCACAGGGAGCCTCCCTGTTTAAAAAAAGGGCCTATGCTCATTCAGGGCATGTGCCCCAACCTCCTTTCCTCACGCGAGGACCCTGTGATCAGAAGACAGTGTGGCAGCTCACATGAACCGGCGTCTCAGCAAAAACGCAGAGGAAGAGTGCGCCGCGCGCGTTAATGAATCACCCTCGGCGTCATACGTCGTGAATTACCTTAATCTCCTCGCTGGATCAACCCAGGGAAGGTGACCCACCTCATTTTTCTATTAATATGCATAGACGTCGCTTAGACGCGCCCGTTTGATTCTCTCAGTAGGAAGTGTGCGAGGAAGGCGGGGGGGGGTGTGGCATTAAAGCACGTCACCGCGTCGCTTAGCCTCCATGTCCCGCCATGCACCCTTTGCGTGGAGTTCACAGAGAGTTTACGACGTACTGTTATTTTTTTTTTCATTTGCTTTTTTTCCTTCCCTGCAAAACTTAGAGGACGGGCTGTCCTCTTCTGAAAATGAAGCTGTGTTGAATATTGAATATATTTGCCGACGGTTCAGCCTATTTTTCATGCCAAGACAATATGTTTGCCGCAGAGCAAACAGTCAAGTTATTTTGAAAGGCGCCAGCGTGACAGGTTTTGCTCACGAAACCACAGAGGAAGTTGAGGGAAAGGCGGCGATAATTAGGCGTTTTGGAGTATAGCTATAGATAAACACTGTTATCGAGAACAATGGGCAGAGAACGGCGAGCTAATATTTGCCGGGAAATGAGGGACTAATTCTGTATCCGGGGTTCTGAGAGATTCCAATAAAAATGATAAGCCACTGTTATGAATAAGTGATGTCACTGGGAGGTTTTTGTAGTTGTAGTTGTTGTTGTTGTGGTTTTTCTTAGGTTATGAAAGACCGGGGAGTTGAAGGGTGCTGGGATAGGGTGCGGGACAGGCACACAAATGACATTCTTTGCTGTTATCATGTTTCCCCATGCACCAATTACAATGAGTTAATAGGCCTGTTTTGCACATGAGTGTGTCCTTTTTTCTTTCCCTAATCATGTTCAGATTTACCGAGGATAATTGCAAATTTGAACTACTCTATTATGTGCAGGGGAAACAACGTCCTATTGGTAATGGATTTCATGATTTGATTTCCTGATAGCATTTTTAGATAATTATAATCCCATGACAATATGACATAATCGCTTTGAGAGTTAGCAAATGTCTTAGCAGTCAAGTGAGTTTTTTACAGTTAGCCTAAAGGCCTCTTTTTTAAATATAGCTTACTGCCGAAGTCACTCCGACTTCACCAACATATGTTGTTTATAAGTCTCGTTATATAAAATAAATAACCTAACATTATTTCACCTGCTCTATTCCCTTGATTATAATATATCCTCTCCTAATATTCCCTATTTAAATATCCATAGAGCGGGAATACAACCCAAGAAATGCACTTTTGCCGATTGGGTCATTGTGGCACGACACCTTATTGGCACCTCCATCTTCTAACAAAAAAATGCGTATTCCTACAGTATATAACCTACCTAATAGTGACCCGGTATAGTGACTGGGATTTGGCATTTCCAGGTCACTGGAAAAACGCCCACACTCCACAAACCTTAATATTTGCTTTGCTTAATGTTAACTCTTGCTTCCTTCAAACAGAGCGACCCTTGCATGCCAAGGAGAAGATTCTGGAGCAGGTTCTGGAGTGGACCAGTCTGGATGACCCAGGCTCCGCTTTCCTCATCATCAAAAATCTTGTACGGGACAACATGGAGGATGACAGCAAAGGTACACTTTGCCGTATGTTGAAAATGTAATTGATATCGCTTTCTGCAAATATTGTATTATCTCTATAGTCTGGTAATGCTTGTAAAGTAAGGTAGTATCTGCCTCAGTAAATGGCCAGGTCTCTTTTGCTAAAATGGCACACACACCAGGAGATATAAACACTGCTAATGTCTTACCCAGTTTTCTATGTGTCTGTGGGGGCTACACATTGATTGTGTTTTACGACAGACCCAATGCAGTCCATGGAGGGCTGTTTGAAGTTCAAAGATGGCTTCTCCAAACTACTGACGGGGAATAAATTCCAGGACAAATATGTTGTGCTCCAAGCAGAGAAGCTTCTGTTGTACAGAGACGTTAAAGTAAGTAGGTATGGGTTGTTTATTCGTTTTTTGTTTTCAGGGGTCAGCGGTCCACTGCAGATAGTTTGGCTTCTAAAACTTGAATACAAAGTATTTGGAGGTCTTGCCTTGAGATCCCCAAAGATGTATGTGCATTAGACTGCAATGTGTGTCTAGTAGTAGTGAAAGTTTAATCAAAGGCCATATGTGTTTGGCTCATTTCTATTAAATATTTAATCAGAGAACCATTAAAATAAGTTATTTCCACTTCAGCAGAGCTGTTAACTATCACACCTTTTACCACAGAACGCTTGGCTAAAAGTATAGTAAGCCATTATAGAGAACGCTTGTTGATATTTGAACCTGATAAAAAACAAAAACACCTCTCCGTTCAATGCCATAGGGTTGAACACATTGTCAAGGCTGGGATGGTGTTAAGTTGTTTGTTTCCATTTACAGAGAAGAGGCTGTGTAGAATTAATACATTATATTTTCAGCACACACGAACCTGTATGTAAGCGGTGTGCTCTTTGGGTGGAATGCACATCATCTAATGACGATGTGGTTTGGTCAGTGGCTTTTGAGACGTATCAGCTGAGCATCTACAGTCTAGGATCTTTGCACCTTGTTAGGGTTGACGCACATTAGCGTTGTCTGACACGCGCCGATGCCAACCTTTAGAACACGCTTCTATTTCTTGAGCCTCAATCCCTGAAAATACATTTTAATCTCTCAACAAATGTGTCTTTGCATTTTCAATGGCATTTAAAGTGCCTTCCAGGATTCTAGAATCCTCAAGGCCACGGTTCTCTGTCTGTGTGCGACAAAGAAGTCAACACCGGCATTTACGACAGCGAGAGAGAGAGACAGAGAGAGCAAGCACGCCTTAGCACCTCAGAAGGCCAATTCCTCGCTGTGCCTCTCTTCGGCACAGACGCGGGGTTTGTTCAGGAGTGCGAGGAGGTGTAAATAATTGATGGCGGTGGCAAAGTTGTGTTGTGTCGGCAGGGGTGTGGGGGTGGCGTTGAAAAGAGGGTGGTTAGCAAGCTACGACGCTTTGAACGAAAGCCGCGTTCTGCCTTAATTAGTGTAATATCATGTTGCTCAGGAATGTGGCTAATTATCACGCAAGGAACGTGGAAATTAGCACTCTTGCGGAAAATTTATTGATATTCTTTCATAGCTGCCATGTCTGCTTTGAATGTATTTCATGCTGGAAACGTTGTCAAGCAGCATAAAGGTGCAAAGATGGTTTTAGAAATATATTTTCTGATTGGTTGTGATGTTGTGTTGGCCTTCTAATTTGTGTTGCTGTATGCTTATACAGTATATAATATGCTTTCACAGTATATAATATTATTTGTGTGTTTTTTCTTTAGAGCACTAAAGTGGAAAGAGAGGTTCCCCTCAAGTCAGCAAGATGTTACCTGGGCCTACGGAAAAAGCTGAGACCGCCGACAAGGTAAACAGCCTGTCATCATTCATTATGAATCACTAATCTTCATTCCTGTCGGTGAGGGCAAAATTAATATTAGTGCGTATTGAGATGAATTAATGATTTGTTTTGGGGGGGGTTCCTGGCGCGTTGTCTTTTCTGTGTGTGTGTGTGTGTGTGTGTGTGTGTGTGTTGTGTAGTTTGTGTATGTTGTGTGTTGGAGCGCAATTTGTACTCAGACATGTTGTCCTCTGTTTCCCCTCCAGAATTATTTACACGGCGCGTGTATCTGTGTGTGTG
>JAODTR010000017.1:1623441-1633744 GCA_025399935.1 Amblyopsis rosae
TTTTTTTTCCCCCCCCCCCCCCCTCCTTGCCCCCCCCCCCCATCCCATGCGCCCCAGCGCGCTCAATAACAGAGAGAGGGACAGATCCAGCAGCCGTGCGAGGCGCGCAGACAGACAAAAGAGGCCCGTGGGCAAGGTTAGCTGGAGATCACACGGCTTCCAGGCCAGCGCTGCCGCTAGTAGCCCCTGCGTTAGCGATTAGCGATAGCCAATGCATACAAACTCGACCCCCCGCCAACGCCACCAACGGTCCTTGCTGCAACACATGCAGAACCGTGAGGGTGACCTATGTGATTTAAATGCATGTGCCAGGGTTGGGGGGGGAGTCTCTTCTGTCGCCATAGCGAACAAGCGCTACATAAAAGGACGGGCGGCGTGCGGCGTGATTGACGGGGAGACTAACGGTGTCTAACAAGGAGGGAGAAGGCGCGCTTAACACCGCTTAACCTTGGAGCGCCTAGTGAGCTGACATAACTCCAAGACACTTTTATCGACGACATCAATACCTAACTGTATGTATAACCTTCTGATCCAGGGCCAGCGCTAGCGGCGCTGAAGCCTCCAGCGTAGACACACTTAATCACCCAGACAGGGTCAGCAGCAGAAACACACAGACAGGAACCCAAACAATGGACCCTCTGGGTTTACATTGGCAGACCGTCCCAGCTACAAAATAGATGCTACGTCGATGTGATCAAATTGAAAATACCAACAGCAAAAAAATGACCCTATAACGAGAGTTGTTGAGAGTTGTCTTATCAGTCAGTATAAGTGGATCTACTATACAGGCTATTGCCTCTACCCTGCTGATAACCTCTACGCCGAGGCTTTGAAACAAAAAGCCCCTTTTGAGAGGGAGGAGCTAGATTTCAAGCGGTTACTGAAACAAGACCAGCCAAGTTCAGGCCTCAGTCCAAGACTGACCTCGATGTCACCTGTGTGTGTGTGTGTGTGTGTGTGTGTGTGTACGTACATACAGTAAAGTAAGCACGTATGTGTGCGTATACAACCATCACCTACATTTTTAATTGTGCTCACAGACAATATGTCACACGCTGAAATGAATTGCATGTGCATATCGCAGCAGGAAAAGTTTGTAATTTTAGTTTGGTCCGTCGACTGACTGTCTAGCTGTAAGAGGTGCAGTGTAGTGCGATTATGAATGAGAGGAAACTGTGGTTATTTATATTTTACTGTTAGTTGTTTACGGTTATATATACTCTCATTTGAGGGAAATGTCCCAGTAAGGGGAATTCTGTACAGCGAGCAGTCATTTTGAGCGTACAGTAATGCATATTATTCATTGTATGTAATTTAATGCAATTGTATGTAATTTCCGTTTCACATGTACTGTAGCCTAGCGCTTATCTTAGGTTAAGTCTTGACTTTGAAGAGACATTTTTATTGTTTCAGAGCACTATGGTGTATTTTGTTATATTTGCTATATTTTTCTAACAGACACTACCTGCTTCCGACTCATTATAAGTCAATTAAAAAGGTATTTCCTGACACCTTGACAAAGATGACCTCTGCTCGTTTAGGCGACCGAAAACAAAAGGAGGCCAAATCGCTCCTGCCTGCCAGACATGTAGCAAAACATTACTTCAGTCAAGGGGCCAGCACTTTTTTCCCCAAGAGCTAATACCCTTGCGTATAAATCACGGGTCATAAATCACAGTGAGCGTGACCACCCGTCCACTTCCAACCCCCCTTCCCAGAGCGTCCCTTCTTCACTTCCTGTCCCCTCCCCGCCCCCCACCAGGGGGCTCTCTGCTGTCCCCACTGTGAGAAAGGCTGAGGCCATCAGTCAAAAGAACAACATCACCTAGCTCACTTCACCGCCCGCCTCCACACACACGCACATGCACATGCAAAACACACACACACACACACACACACAGACAGAGAGACAGACACTTACACAAACGCACACACACACACACACACACACACACACCCACATCCTCCTCTGGCCATCAAAGTTCATCAAACGCGTCAGAAATAAAGATTGGCTTCCTCAATATTTCCCCTTTCATGCACCTTCCAGCGCTGACCCCACCTCAGCCCATCTGGGTTCTGTGACCCCTCCCACCCCCGGCCCCCATCATCCAGCCAGCATGAGGTGCTTGGGGGTCACCGCCAGCTCTCCTGGCCGTCCCCGGCCAAACGGAGGTCCTCTCTCTCTCCCTCTCCTGCTCTCTGACTCTCTCTCTCTCTCTCTATATATATATATATATATATATATCCCTCTCTCTCTCTCTCTCTCTCTCTCTCTCTCCTATCTCCCTCTCTCTCTCACCCTCTCTCTCTCATCTCGAGGCCTGCTGTAACTTGTGGAGGTAGGCCCTGTCTGTGTTTTTCTAGCTGCCCTTCTGCAGCAGTGGAAAATAGCAGGAAACGTATATCTGTCAGTGTCCATTGAGGAGATCACCTGTAAGGAAACAAAGCGGCCTAGCAAGTGCTGACACAATCATCCCTGCGCCTAGCAACACATCCTGGTTCCGGCCCAGACGCGCGGGACTGTACAGTACGTCTGAGTCCCCCATAGACTTCCTGTCCCCCCCTCCCTCTGCAAGTCTGAGGGGAAGAAGGGGGGTTGTAGATTATCACTGGTTAGACAGAGGAATTATTGAAGGAAAAATACATGTAATGACTTCAGATGAGCACACAGTGGAGGAGTGCAAACGATTCTGATATTTGTTTCCATTCATGTCTGCAACGTGGAAAAGTGCTTTAGATATTGTGTACCGTGGAAAATAATGTTCATTCTTTTCAGGCTAGCACAGAACAAATATACTTACGTTTCAAATGCTAAAATTATAATAAAATTATAATCAGTAATGTCATTTTTGGATTACATAAATTAAGTAACATAATCTGATTACTTTCCATTACTTTTACATTACTTCATGCCTAAAAATTGACCTTTGAAAATGCCATCCAACGCAATTTATTGCGTTGGTGTGCCAAATAATTGTATTTTTGTGACCGTTTATGTGATATTTTTATTTATGTAGAGAATCAGATCAAAGGAGGACTATTTCAATTGATTGACGTTGAAAAAGGTTACTATAATGTTTATTGCATTTGTCTTTTGCAAACTTCCCTTTTCATTTTGAAAGTAGTCTTTTAAGTTATCATAGTACCAAGTATCAAGTACCTGTAATCTGATTCCACTATTTTAGCAGGTAACTGTAATGGATTACATTTTTTAAACACTTTTGTACTTAGTTACTTCCCAACCCTGTTAACTAATAATGGCTTTGTTGTTTATACATTCGTTTTGGTTTGCTTTTGGGTGCAGTTGCCCCCCCCCCCCCCCCCATACACACACACATCTGTACGAAGCGCACCCAGATTTACCGCGGTCAGTCACGCATGTTTTTGAGTTGACCGCTGCTTTTTCTTAACCCTGACTCAGCGATCAACCAGCGTTTGATCTTCTACGCTGTTGTAATGTGCTGTTCCTCCCATTACAAAGAAGCACTCCGGAATACCAGGAAACAGTGGCCACTGGAGAGATGGGAAAGATACCCTGTTTATCCTGAGCACAGAACCCATGACTGACGTGATTGGGACACAGCCCTGCACCTGGTCCAAGTGACATGCCAAGAGCACGCATTCAAAACACAAACTGACGCACAGGCCAAGGTCAACGTGATACAAAACCCAGCATTGTGCGTGGTATTACAGTATGAATAATGGAATGGCAGTGTGGATGAAGTGGAATGGAAAATATTAAATATATAGAAATCTATCATTGACTGATTGGAAGTCCAATATCTCAAGTGACAGCATACGGTATAAAAAAAATGCAATGACTTACAAATACAACATAAATGCTAAGGTGTGCGCAAGCTCACTTAGACTCATGGGTGAGATTTATTCAGAAATAGGCAAAAGGGAACTATTTATTTGTATAGGCTCTCACCCAGGAAACATACATTACACGCCCACTAAAAATACGCTGTCAAATATTACTGTACATTTTGAATCACGGCCATAGAATCCTCTTTGGTCGCAGAGGGAATGCATTGTGCGGCCTGTGACCTCCATAGTGGTTGCAAGGAGTCACATTGAGTCACATTGAAATCAGCATCAAAGCTATGGCAGAAATTTTCATCAGACTTTTAGTTCAAAGCACGTTACATCTAGCTTTTTGAGTGATTTAGCCTACGCTTGTAAAAGGGAGAGTCTTTTGGGGGGTTCAGAGACAGATAGGCGATACTATAATACAGTATATATATATATATTTATACAGTATATATTTTCATCTACCGTATTAGTAGCCAGTGTGTGTGTGTGTGTGTGTTTGTGAGATTTAAACCACTTTCTTTTAGGGAATATTGATCAGATAATGCAAAAGCAAGCATCTGAAAATTATTATTCTGTACTTTACCAGATAACTTTCCCCTCACAACCATGGGCTGCTGCAGAAAAGAGTGTGGCGCTCATAGGTTGTACTAGCCGTTCAGAGAGTATTCCCCAATCAACACATCCTTATTGGGTGAATTATGCCTTTCTGTCTGTCTGTGCTGTCAGTTGGATGTGCTGGCTGTAGTTACAAAGGATCTACACCACCCCCCCCCCCCCCCCCCCCATACACACACACACACAAATATAGAAATTTCACACTAACATGCGTTTGCTCATTCACTCTCACACACACACATGCACACATGCACACACACACACACACATACTTGATCCCAATCCAAAATAAACTAACACTTACTGTGTTTGTGTGTGTGTGTGTGTGTGTGTGTGTGTGTGTGCACGCATGTGTGTATGAATAACAGAGCAAAGACCGTTAAACAGCTGAGTGTCAAAAAGCTTTTATCAGGGTTAGTGGAGCCTTGACTGACACACAGTACTGTACATGCACACACACACACACACAGAGTCTTCCAGCTCTCTTGCGTATACACTCTCTCCAGAACTGTTGAACCCAGCTGTTGCGACCTGTCACATTCAGACTACATGACATCAGCAAGGTCTTTGTACATTAAAGAATTCAAATGGGACCTTCTGCAGTTCTTCCACTGTCCCCAAGCAAGGCACAGATTCCTGGTTGAATAATCATATTTGCAAAAACTAGAATTTTTTAAAAACTGTATTATATTTCCAAGCATATTAGCCACATGCACAAATGCACAAAGGCCACTGTATGCTTGAAATGTGTGAACACTATTATTATTCTTTAGTTAGAGGAGGAGATGCAGTAAAACATTTTATTAGCGGTTGTTTTTCTCATTCAGTAGGTATCGGCTATGTATGTGATGCTTTGACAGATGTACACAGAAGCTTCAAACAGAGGAGTCCATATGAGATACGTGAAAGACTTTGGTAGTGGGTACTATGCACTTCTCTAGATGGTGTGAAGGGTCAAATAGAGCAGTGACCTTACACACATTGTTTTGCAAATTTAAATCACCAAATGCAATGTATTAGCATGGGGTAAACATTTGAAGTTTAGTTGCTAATAAAGATACTCTACGTCACAAATGTAAAAGAATGTATCATCTTCAATGGGAGAACAAAATGTCCAGTTTGGGTTTAGTGATAAAATCTGATTTACTGTTGATTTATTAATCCAGTAGTTAGAATGCCACAGGTCGTGCGTTTTCCCTTTGCTATCTGCAACGTTACAGAGCCACACATTAGTGCTGCACGTTGTTGCATAGGAAGGTAAGACAGATAGAGAACTGACTGACAGGTTGTTACTATTGACTCACACCATCATTTCAGATGACTCATTGAAGACCTTGCATGTGTGAAAATATATGTAAATCTTTGTTTGTATATTAAAATAGTTATGCAAATGTACATTATTTAGTCTACTGTATGTTGTTGGTATATTTTTAAAATAATCCCTTGTTTTTCTTATTGCTGGTGCTTTGTTTCTCTTGTTGTAAAAATAAGCAATTTTACTATTAAAGCAATTTCTACCTGTATGGCTAATTTGACTAAGCTAACCCTAAATAACTATACTAAACCTTGTGAAATGTCTCCTAAATATCACATGCACTTTAACTGCTGTTTAAAGAGATAATTATATTAAAAGAGAGAAATTGCAACATGAAAACTGTTTTAAATACAGTTAAATATCAATAAGCTCATTATACACCCAATATAATATGTCCAACATTACACACTGCCATAACTGTAATATATCATTCAAATATTCCTGAAGCTGTGACATACTGTACAATAGCTTTCCTGTGTACAGTACAGTATGTCTAATGATTAATACTGTACTTCAGGAAATATAAGAACATAATATAAGCTGCTTAGTGCACAAACTTGGTTTGGTGGTTGTATGGCCACATTTACAATATGTTCCTATACGTGCCATGACACAAACACACACACACGCACACACACACACACGCGCGCATGCGAGCACACACAGACATGCAGTCTTTCCAACCCCAATGTAACCTATTTTTATCTAAATAAAGGCATGTTCAGCTTACCATGCTAATGCCCGGGCATTGTTTACAAAACCACTTTGCCTTGGTCTCTTCAGACCCGCATTCCCCCCTCCTCCCTCCTCTCTCCTCCTCCTCCCGCCCCCCCTTCCCTCCCCTTTCTCCGTGCGGACCTCGCGATTGTGCATTCGCAGCCCCTGCGTCCCCCATCCAGCCATTATCTCCTCTTATCGCTCGCTAAGTCCCCACCGCCGCTGCCCAGAAAAGCGGCCCCACATTGTTGCTCACGAGGAGTTAAGACGCTCTTGGCCGCACTGAAACCCTCCCAGCAGATGTTTTGCCATTTGAGCGCTTTTTATTGCCCAGCCTTTCTTCGTTTGAAAGTGAGAGTGGATAGGGAAGAATAGGAGGGAGAGAGAGAGGGAGGAAGAGAGGGAGAAAATGGAGGGAGGAGGTTTTAAACATTAGAAGGCCAACAGCTGGTTGTGTCTCCCTCCCTGGGTGCATTAACCTCTTTGGCCCGCTCTTGCAGCAGTGCCAGAGTATTGCACAAGGAGCCTCCACCGCATCTGGGGCATAAGTAGAACAACCGTGCAACATACTGCGTTGCCCGCGGCGATGGGAGATGAGAATAGTGCTGCAGGTATCCGGCTCTAAAGATGGCAGACGAGGTCGCACAGTAAAGGAAAATGATCACATGTTGAGTTTTCAGATCAGAATAGAAGATAGTACGACGACAGGGTTATGTAATACGCTGCTTGCATATTCACAGACACTTGTACACACCGTGTGCCATCTGTTCCAGTTTGTCTGTTGGTGCCACGCAAACGGACATCACCTTGAGGCGCGTTATGAATACATCTCTGAACGGTTCCTGTTTTTACTCGCCTAATGGCCACATTGTCCTGTAATGATCACACAATGTTCACGTAACACACTGTCAATTATGTAGTGAATAGAAACTTGAATGGAGGAACAGCAGCCTTCCAAAAACACTACCTCTTACCACACACACACACACACACACACACACACAAGCGCGCCCACGCACGCGTGCCACATCGGCCCATTCAGCAGCAGTCACTTTGAACGTCAAAGTGAGCCATTCTTAAGTAAACAGGACGGTTTTCCGGGCTTCTCTCAACCGCCCTCTCTGGCAGCTGCCTCTCCTTAAGCCGCCATCATCGCCATCATCTGACCATCATCGCCGTCGTCATTATGATTGTCGGCCTGCTTAAACACAAGGCAACAAAAGGCGGAGGCGCGCACAATGGAGCCCGAGCGGCTTTGAGGAACATATCAAGGCTTAGTGAGAGAAAAGGCAGGAGGGTTTACATTCCCTGTTTGAATAGGCGGCCATTGCCTCATGCAGGGCTTGGCCTTTCTTCATCTTTGCTCAGTATTGGGTGTTGTGTGTGTATACATGTGTGTATACATGTGTGTGTGTGCGTGTTTGTGTGTGTGTGTGTGCCTGTGGGTGAGTGAGAGAAGGTGGGGGGACAATAGAGGCAGGTGCTCCCTGGTTTACCTACAGTACATGAAGCTTGTTAGCTTAGCAGACTCACGCTAGCACACGCACGCACACACACACGCACACACACAGCTCAAGGAGACGGTGCCTCTCTCTATATCTCTCTGTGAGGCTCACATACAGTTCTGTCATCAATACCACAACATCAACCTGTTATGTCACAGGCAAGAACAAGCCACTGAACAGCACCCACTAACCACATCTGCTACGGGTGAACGTCAGAGAATCCAATGCTGTCAAGCTAATTCTGCTGTCTGTTGGTCTGAATCTTCTGGGAGACACACAGGGCTTCACCTGTACAGTTACAACGTCCAAAACTATTCTTTCGGCTGTAAATGACACCTTGCCGTATTGATAGGCTGTCTGTGTGTGTGTGTGTGTGTGTGTGTACAGTATACCTCTGCGTCTTGAACCTCTGTGGGAGTCATGTTCTGCAGGTGCAGACCTTTGGATGGCAGAGCCTCATAGCGGCAGCACAGCTGAAAATTAATTAAAACGGGGAGAGACAGACAGAGAGAGAGAGAGAGAGAGAGACAGAGAGAGAGAGAGGGATTTGGGCTATCTGTTGTTATTGTTGTTATTGTTGTTGTTGTTGTTGTTGTTGTGTGGGCATGTGCCTCCAGTCCTGAGCACCAGTTGTCATCTCGCAGCCCTGTCACAGATATAGTGAACAGTGCTATCCTGACACAAATCTTTGGTAAGGGTCCTTTTTCAGACCCCCCCCTCCACACACACACACACACACACACACACACACACACACTCCTCTTTTGCTGTCAGTAAATCCGGGTTTCACTACAATTTAAGCACTTAGCTGTAATCCCCGTGAAGAGACGATAGCCCCGCACAAGTCACTTTGCGACCATTAAAAGAGTACAATAGGGGCGTGTTATAGGGACTTACTTAAATGGATTGAGCGCAAAGCTTGCACTTGATAAGTTTTTAGCGGGGAAGAATCCGTCGTTTACAACCCTCCTTTTGTGCATTCTCTTAGATGTACTTGTCTCAACAGTCTAAGCCGCTTTCATCCCGTTTTGCATTTGTTTAATTCCTCTGACACAGAAAGGCTTTAGAATATGTCCCATTTCTTTCTTTACAGCTCCCCCCCCCCTCCCAAACAAATGTGACAGTAAAAGATTTAGCGCGGAGGATATCACTATCCACTTCCTACAAGCTACACACAGGGGATAAAGGCCTCTTCTTCACAATTCCAAAGCTCTCACTTTGAGTTAAGCCATCAGTTCTAATCTTTTAACATGGCGCATCCGTTAAACATGTGCAAAAGTATTTTTGATATGCTTGCCTGAATATGATATGCCTTGGATGAACACAGTAGAGGGCAATAAATTATCATCCAATGGAGCAAGGAAAACGTATTCGATATTGCCGGTCAAAGCAAGGAAGTGGCGACAAGACTCAGGCAGACCAGAACTTGTCAGACATCATCATTTGTAGACCGGCCAAAGATGAACATCGTGTCACAAGTGGAATCAATTGAGGGAAATTCTCTGGTTTGGTTTTGTGGCAGACTCACTAGGGTGCACAATGTTCAAAGTTCCACATTTCTGGTAAGTTAATTCAAGGACAGACGGATGGTTTTGGTATACGTTGAGGTCACGATTGTATGTTCTTTGTGCCTCCAATATGGTGTCTCTGAACAATTAACCTTGTTTATCAAGCAATAGTTCAGGCAGGCCACAAAGTCACGCGTAATCTCAAATGTCAGCTGATCACAATCAGCTCACTTCCCAACTGAGCCAGACTGCTCAACTGATCACGGCAAAGCACAGGATTGGCAAATGTGCTTATGGGAGCCTACACCCATTCTTGGCGCTTCCTCTGCGAGCATGTTTCCCACCACCTCCTTTACTGCTGTGTTTGCTTACTCAATGTCATGGTGTTGTCATTGATGCTTGCTCTGTTCTGTACCCTATGTGGGGGGGGTTGCTGCTCTCAGGGAGCTCCCAGAACAGAACCATACCTCCAAATATAAATACTTATTTTGACTTTAGTGGTCCTGACTGAAATGTATTCATGTTTGCTATAACAAAATATAATATATTGCCGTTTATACAGTATGTCTTCACACCTTACCTTCTCTTATCTACGATTAGGCATGGGACGATATGAAAAAATGAAATCACGATTATCCTGGCAAAATTAATTGCGATAGACGATATTATCAGGATTATTTATTATTGCATTAATAAACTCTTAAAATGGTACTAAAACATACTCTTACTGTAGTGGAGACCACTATGCAATGAACTGAAGTACGCTGGTTCTGGATTATTACCACGCTCCCCTTCGGGGTGTCGGCTAGAACACCACTTCAAGCCAG
>JAODTR010000017.1:1664294-1675855 GCA_025399935.1 Amblyopsis rosae
CCCCCCCCCCCCCCCCCCCCCCCCCCCCCCCCCCCCCCCCCCCCCCTGGGCAGGGAGATCCGCAGGGAATTAAGCCGTCTAAGCAATATATTTCGTGGATAAATGCATTTTTGAAATACTCACAGATCCATTTATAGACACAGAAAAGTAAGAGAGAGGGGACTAGATAAGAGTAAATCTCCAGATTAGAGATTAGCCGTTGTGGCAGATTTAACAGGGTGTCTGGGGCTCGGCCAACCTGCTCAGGCATCTATCTGGCTTCTGCTCGCCAGGCCTGGCTGTGGCCTTCTAAGTAGATCGCTCAGGCCTGTAGTGTATACAGGGTACCGGGAGACAAAAGGTTCGGGTGTGCTGACTGAAAGTAAGTGCTTGGCAATGGGCGGGGGCAGAGAGGATTGGGTCCACCCTTCCTGGCTCCACAAGACCGACCCACGCCAAGCTTTTGGGTTTTAAACCCTTTCACATGCCTTTCCTAATGTTCAGATCAGAGTGGCATTTAAGCATCGCACCCCCACGGCTCACTCTCGGTAAAGGGGTAGAGGAATGATGAGGGTATTTTCTCCTTTGAAAAAGTGTAATGGAGAGAGAGGGTGTTCTGTGTGATGGAGCGAGAGATGTTCCCCTTTGCCCCAATACATATCTTTGATGATTTTAGGCGGTTAGCAGATCTGAACTAACTATTTTTTTTTGTTTTTTTTTACATGGGTGTAAATAATCTGCTGTAATCAGTGTCACCCAAACACACTCACACACGTATGGACAAGTGCACAGTTTGTAACTTAACTCTGAATAAGATAAACACACGCACACACACTTGTGTCGGAAATCCCATTGGCATCATAAGCTCTATAGGTTTGGACATGGGATCGCGCAGAAGTTAAGGGTTAACTATGATTTACTTGAACTTCTACTCATATAATTTAATCGGTTTTCAGAATATTTTAAACAGCCATTTTGGCATCTGTTTTACGATCCAAATCCCTTGAGGATCCGACCTCATCACCAACAGCTGGACAGGCGCGAACGCACTCATCCAGAGATTTAATCTCCAAAGCAACAGTACAGGTATTTTGTAAAAATTACGTTAGCGTATGTTCTTTCTTTGTTAATACACTAAGGGACGATTAAAGAAAACTTTCTAAAAAGTTGTTTCCACACAGTTAACACAGTATAACTCCAGAAGTTGCCTACAAGCCAGTTGCGTTCTGACACACATATAATAGATGGGAACCTTCTCCAAGGCATGCTGCTGGACCGGGGAAGCGGCGGCGTTGCTGATTGGAGGACTGGCCTTTTGGAACAGAGGAAGTGCTCCGGGGGTATCAGACACGGCACCAAAAAGACGACCGGGAACACAATGAGAAAATCACAGCTCTTTCACTCATGGTCCATCTGCCCGGCGCGGAGCGCGCTCGCTGCGTGCCACTTGGCTTAAAGCCTCTCCATCAGCCATCACAAAAGGCCCCGATCCAATCACAGGGATCAAACCTGGGCCAAGACCGTGACGAGAGGAGCCAAGGAGCAGAGCAATATCAACACCCCTCCACCCAACCCGCACTCCCAAGAACACGGCCGGCCGTTCGCACGCGCAGACACACACATGCAATAACAAATACAAGGAGAGACAATGCCGTTGATGCAATTCAAGGTTTTCTTCATTATGGCCTATTATTACAACGATTAAAAGATTTGAATGACGCAAGACCAAACTGAAAAAACAAACGGTTACATAAAGAAGTCAAAAGATGTTTAGAAGGCAGTGGAGTGAGTGTGTGTGTGTAGGGTGCATTTCTCTAAAAAAATCCTCCACGTGAGTCTTTTTTGTTACCATACAATCCTCTCTCTCTCTCTCTCTCTCTCTCTCTCTCTCTCTCTCTCATACAGGTAATTGTGAGAAGGGAGCACAGGTCATCAGTGGCAGTACATTAGAATAATGGAAATAGATGGGACAGACCTATGGATGGCAACACAAGCCACCTTCCCTATTTGCATGGCTTTGTGCTCCGGGACAATTATGTCATTATCACAGACCTCTGTGTGCACGTGTGCCACCTGACAGGTGGGCAAATCAAAAGCCATTTACTGTCAAGGAACTCCTGAACTCATGCACACACTGTCTATTTTCCCCCTTCTCTTAAAAGTACAGATTATGTTCACCTTTTAACCTTATTCTCTATTATTCTCTATTCAAAGATATTTGTGTTATTAAAGTTTTTTTTTTTAAATCATGATATTGCTTTGGTTCAGTGGCTCTAAAGGCAGTCTGCAAAGTGTGCAGATAATGTAACTCGTCTCGTCATGTGACATTTTGAATAACAAGTGGTTGGTATAGCTTCTAAATGCTCTGACTCTTATGAGCTTTCGTATATAGGGCCTAAAGACCGCTATCCAACCCCTTGCTCTTCCTCTCCAGGGTGATTAAAATAACACAGAAGAGGAGGAACATGTACAAAACCTGTCATCGACAGCATCTTCCCTGCTTCCTCCGGTTCCTTTTAAATGGGCCAGGCATGCCGGATGTGCTGAGACCCCATCAGGGACCCGGGACTTAAGAAAACAGGGGCGAAGAGCGGAGAGAGATGACCTCTGACCTGACTATGTGTCTGCAGCCTCCGCTGGACATGAGCAACACTTCCTGGATTCATCAAGACAGGGAAGAGGCGGCACCTGCTAACCTTGCACTGTCACTGCTCTCCAAGCGGTGTGCGTGCGTGTGCGTGTGTGTGTGTGTGTGTGTGTTCCTGCTTGGAAATGATTCCATTAAAACGAAAACAAAAGTTAGACATTTTAGAAAGCACGCAACCGTTTATGACACAGAAACCTCTGCATGTGTGGTTTCCTGGTATGCGCACACATACACACGAAGCTCTTCTGCCAGAGCTGTCCAAATTAAAATGTTTGACGTGACAAATCAGACTGGGGGGGTGAATGTGTACAACAAGAGGCCATTAAATCCATCAACGCAGTCTTCAGGCTGTTCCGGCAGCGCTGCGATGTTAGACAACACAGTATTTATCTCACTTGCAACCGGCATTGCGAAGGGAAGGCGGGAGATATTTTTTTTCTGTGAAACCTCTTAGCATCCCATAATCAGGAGTGATAATGTGTCTCATTCTATGCTAATGTGTGTTTTACAGCAATCAGGCAGCAGGTGATGATAGCACACTGAGAGATGTTCTGTTGTGTGTGTGTGTGCGCATGCAGGCGCGCATGTGTGAATATAAGGCACCATTAGTGACTTCCCAGGTCCTCTTCAGGAATACAATGGGCAGCGAAATTGCTTTAATGGAAAAAAGGCTAATGTGAGACGCGCACGCTCATGCGCGTGCGCACGCAGACATACGTACAAGTGCATGAACACGCGCCACCTTAGCAAATCACTCAAGCTTGTGAGAGCTAGAGAAGGGAAGATATTATCACTTACACTTGAAAAAAGAGGAGCGAGGGAGCGAGAGAGAGAGATGGCTGTGCTTCTCCTGATCCAAACACCCACTAGAGTAGTTTACAAACCCAGAGGGACTCATTGTTAAGTTAAAAACAGTAGCACTTTTCAAAAGTGTCAGGAATACTACCTCAAACTATAGTGAATGAGACCAAACAATAGCAAACGAATGTAAATAAATAAAGTAAATAAACTAGCATAATGCTGTCATGGTGGCTAAGATAGACATACAATGTAACACACTGTAGTTACTGTATACGAGTAATCTCTGTTCTTTGATGGGCACATGCAGATATGCCCACACACACACATACATGCACACGCACACACGCACGCACGCACACGCACACGCACACACACACACACATCATTAAGACAAAGCACGTCCCCATCGTTGCCCTGCTCAAGGCCGGCATGGCCGGCGACATCTGTTTGACTGCGGGCCATGCCATAAGATGCCAAGGCTCCAAGGACCCCCCCCCCCCCCACACAAGATCAGCCCTCTCCTTCCAGTCTAACCCTGCCCTGACCCTCAGCCACTGGTCACATTTCCACCGGCACGACCGGCTTCAACCTCTGTCTTGTGTCACGCTCCCCTCTCCTGACACACAAAAGAAACATGGCCTCCTATACGGTCCCCTCTGTCCTGTAATCCTATCGCGTTACTTCCTTCTCTTTTCCCTCCAAGTGGCCCGGCCACCTCCTGCCATGTGTCAGCTGACTGCCTCCTCTTCCTAACCCCCCTTCCAATCTCTTCTTTCAGACCTCTCCTTCTTTCTTGCCTAGGGGTGTGTGTGTGTGTAAGAGAGAGGTTGTGTGGCGGGACATGCTCTGTGTGTGTGTGTGGGGTACCAAAATGTGTCTAGTTGAGAGCCCCCCCTTGTGAGAGGAACAAACAGATTAGTGGCTTCCTTCTTGGCTCCCAGCGCGGCTTTCCAGCCACATTCCCTGGAACGTCTCCTTAACGGGCATCACGTACCCCCCTGCAGGTTGCCCGTGGCGACCCTGTGGCCTTGTACACAAGGAAAGGAGTAGTTTGTAGCTTGGTTCTGAAATTGCGTTTTGTTCCTCTGGTCAGGGGACGACTGGTTTGTGTCGGTGCGAACCAGCAACATCAAGGGGGATTTGGGGAGAAAATGGGGGTCTTCTGGGTCCTGGAGAAAAACTGTACGAGAGGAGGAGAGATAATGGAGAGAAAGAGAACGGGTGGAAGGGGGTTGTCTGGCGCTAACAAGCGGTGTGGAGCTACAGAAGGTGTGCAGCAGAGCGTAAGGAAGCTGTTGAGACAGGGCGGGCCCGTACAGATGACTGCGGAGCTAATGCTATGTCAGCGAGCCGCTAGCGGCGTGCCTGCGCACGGAACACCGCCTCTCCACACACATCACGGAGGCCAACAGTGCAATGAAAGGAGACACCTCAGACGCGGGGGGAGGAATTACTAGTGACACGTCTTTTGGGCACCGGTTGGGACTCCTTTACCATCTGAGCCTCCTGTATCACCACTCACTGCAGCAAATGCTTTTTATATTTAAATAAATAAAACAGTAAAGAGCTTTAAATCTAATGTGGCGGGGAAGGTGACGAAGAATGATGCTTGGAGCAGGGAAATAACCACCGGTATTTAACATACAGAATGTATGAAGGCAAGTCACCTTGAGTTATTTGGCTTGAGAAGAGTGTATTGCCTACCAGGGTTAGCAGGTATTTAGGCGATACATAGGCATTTATCTCTTGCTGTCAGAAATGTAGCCACCCTTAATTAAAAGGCACTCTAGTATCAATGCAGACATTACTTTTAGTAAAAATTAATTACTTTGTTTTACTGCGTTTTTGGAAGTTTTTGAAGGCATATAGCCACAATATTGTACACTGTTCTGTTCACATTGCAAGAGTCAAAGGTCAGACATGTTTGTCTTGCTTTACTGTATTCCCTTGTTGCAATTCAAACATAGAATATATGACCTCCCCATGACCCTTCCCTTGTCTTGAGGGGGTAAACAGATGCATCAGTGTTCAGATCCAGGAATGCTAATGAATTGCCACAGAGGGTAGACCATGGGTCGGTGACCCCATTGTAAGATGATGTTGTCCTTAAGGATTGTTCACACTTAAAGACTGGGGCTATGATTATCCATTCTGGTTCTTGCATTTTTAATTAAGAAAGCGTCTTGAGCCCCCATCTTCTCACACCTCTACAGCACGCTTAATTTTTCAGTCAAGTGGACCTTGACGAAGGTCGTGGTACATATTTATCCAGGCTAAGGACTGAGATAACAGCCAGGGACAGTGACCTTCAGGACAGTGACCAATTAATAATAGGCTGCTAAAATAAAGGCCGACTGAGATAAGAGAAGGATTTTGGATTAGGTTGGTTAACAAGGACGTTTATCAAGTTCTCGCGAGACATATTAATATACGTATTTCTACATTATTTGAGATATTGTTAAAGAATGTGAGCGTTTGACAATAAAACAAAGCATTAAAGTAATGTTTAGGCAGATTGACGTTAAAACAGGATCCATTACAGATCAACAGATGATAGATTGAATGAGACACCATCATACTTTCATGTCATGACATTTCAGCATGCAACACATTGCAATGTTGCAAGAACATTTACTCACTGTAGAGTCCTAGAATGAATTGAAGACAGAGTTGATGGAACACAAACACCTTCTCTTCTTCAAATGTACAGTAGGTCTACACCTGCACATGGGGCACATCAACTACACCACACTGTTCATCTGCACTATTGAACATGTTCAGAAAGAGGGGGTTAGTTTGCATGCATGTGTGGGCAGGAGGGGAGCCGGGGTGTAATGAGGAGGCATAGTGTCTCTTCATAATGACATTATGGCTCTGACAGAGGCTCCAGAAGATGCCCGGGGTCTCAGAGCGCAGCTCTTCTGCCCAGAGAGTGTGTCCCACTCAGGGAAACAAGAGTCCTCCTGGGCTTGTGTGGAGGAAAGTCAAACCATCAAAGACAAAGCACAACAAACCTGACCACCAGCAATATGAAGCAGAGGGCAGACCGCTCGTAGGAGAGGTAGGGAAAGACAAGAGAGAGCGAAAGAGAGGGGGGGGGGGGGGGGATCAGAAAGTTTTCTGGCATACAGGGGTTGGTCTCAGCCTACAGGGCTAGGCGATTTTAGGCCTGCAATGAGAGGTTTGTGTTGCATCATGGACGTCCTTGCTATGTCCTCTTAAGCTCACTGCCGACCGGACGAGCTCTTCCCTGTGGCTTTGTTCATTAACACACACACACACACACACCTTGGTCTTTGTACTGTATGTAAGGAACCATTGTTTTGTTTATTTTTAATTTAAGGTAAGAGTCATATCTTTGAGATATTCTAAAATGAGTTCATCATCATGACCCTCGTGACACACTAGGAGAGTGAGTCTAGGTTTATAAAGGTACAGTGCACCCCTTGTCTGGGTTATAGTAGCTCCTATAATCTATACATTGTTATCTGATGGTTTGAAACACAGCTGTAGGGGAGGGGTAGGGAACAGCACATATCACATCATGTGCTCATAGCAAGATTGACAGTTGTGCGCATGCAATTAGTGACAGCTCTTAAGACGAGCAGTGTTCAGAACAAGCTCAAGGCTAGCACAAGGGAACACATATACGTAACTTACTTTTTATGTTTGGATTCTAAAGTGGCAATATATAAAGTTGTTTAGTGTATATCCTCTAGTGTTTATATTTCCTAAAAAACACATTTAGGATAGAACCTTAGTACCACTCATGTTGACTAAGATACACAGTATGGCATCTACTGTATCTGCATGGTGAAAATTGGCCTCAATGGGTGCATGTTGGCTCGGCTCAGGGTCAGTGTGACACTTGGCAGCAGTAACAGTAGATTTAAGAAGTGTCGTCAGTCCTTCTGATTGCACGCGTGCGCATGCACACACACACATACACAAAGTTTAAGGGCACTCTTAGTTTAATATAATGTAAACATATTGTCTCATACAATAGAGCAGTGGATAATGTAATGTATTTATTCAATGTATAAAATAACTATTAAAATGGAACAATCAACACAGACAGCCTTATATTGCAAAATCAAAGATTTTCCTCTGATTACAAAGTAATTTGTCATTTGTGGCTGATATTTAAATAACTAATACAAATAATAAAAAAGAAAAGAATATTCAATATTTAAGCTTTTTCTTATACAGTATATACACAAACATTGCCTGGCAAACCTGCATAAGCCTCAAAAGACCTGTAGTATTTTGTGGTACTACAAAAATTCTATGCTAGAAATACAATACAGATTTGTTTCACGAGGCCTAGTTAGTTGGGAGTGCAAAATAATTCATCACAAAGTACAAGAAGGGTGAATTTATAAAGACAAGTTATTTATTCTTCAAATAAAGAGCTCTCTGGTTCCATTTATATTATAGACACTTTTCAGATACACAGTAAAGCAAACCTTGTATAAAAACACCCTCTACTAAGATATCAATTACAATATAACAACAAAAAAAAGGTTCAAAAGGTGTAGATTAGGCCTTGTCTTGTTCGATCTTCCACTGAAACTCAGTTTGTATGTAAAACTGTCCAGAACACCCCTAGCTAGTTTCATTTGCTTGAAAATCCATACATGGACATAGAGAATCAGTTTCTACCTCAGAACTTTCAGAACAGCACTTCAAGGCATCAAATAAAACCTAACCTTCTCTCAGCTCGGTGAGTACTCTATGTGCATATCAGGAGCTATTGCCTTTACATTTCCTATACTTTAAATGACGGTGCGAGTCAGTTTTAGGTGTGTAGCCTGACAACATGCGGTGGATGCGTTTTAACTCGGCCACACACGCGCTCTTCTGTTTTTGCTTAAAGCTACCTAGTTATCGGTAACCCAGTAACATTAGTGTCATAGGCCATTAGCCAACCCAAACATTATTTATTGTTCTGAAGTGTTAACAAGTGTTGTCAAGTCTTCCCTATCGAAAAGAGAAATAGTCCAATATCTGCAATGTGCAAAAGTCGGGTAAAAGAACGATGCTTTGGCAAAACCCTCCGTAAACTACAAAGTTGACATAGTTGTACAAAGTAATTGGGGGTGGTGACGGGGTGGGGGCGTACTGCACGTAATCACCATAGACGTACCTGCGTCCAGACAGCAAGTGGATTAGTGTGTTTGCGTGTGGCGAGTGTGCGAGTGTGTGTTAAATTAATCCAGGGACGGCCTCCTCTGTGTTCACAGAGCACACAGGTCCTACTTGAGCCAGTGCACCCTGGTGAAGAATGGGTGAGATTTAATGTCATCTACGCCTGCCACCCCGGACCCCAGCCGCTCTGTCGGGTTGTACTGGAGGAGCTGAAGACCGAGAGACAGAGCACTTATGTTAGTTCGGCTGAAACAAGCACATCAATTCTCTTTTCAATTTAAAAGTTGTTTTTAAAGTAGATTGGTTCATATGTAACATATTTAACATCAACATTTAGCAGTACATAATGTGATTAGTCATATTTAGAGATGAACACTCTTTCAGAAATCAAGCAGGCCAAATATCTCTTCAGCCCCGTCAGCCATAAGAGATGTCGTATCTGAGTAATCATTCTAAAAACACAAAAAGCATGTGGATTCGTGGCAGATTTGCCCTGCATTAAACCAAATGATAAGTGCAGGCTGGTCACATCTAAAGATTACCCGTTGGGGATTAGCAATTAGCTTTGAGATATTAGCATAGTACAAGCTTGCTTGTGTTCTGTATGTGCTGGTTGAATGCACATCAGTAATCTGTCACATACTGTACACACAGTCTAAATAATTTAGCAAGTTAAGTATTAGAGACTATATTCTTCCCTGCTACACACTACATACTGTACAGTACTGTAAGACACCCATCCTTGCATACCGGCACTCAAGTTCAACATTCTCACGGGAAACAAGGATAAAGGATAAAGTGATCTCACCTGCTCCAGTAGGGAACTCGCTTCCTCAGACACCGACTCGGGAATATTCAGAGCCGTGTGTCGACTGATCCCTGCTGGATGACACTGGATGAGGGACTTGGCAAGGGAGAGAAGCAGGAGAGGAGGAGAGAAAAAAAATAGGAACAGTGTAAAACTACAAAACCACGCAAAGAAAGAAAAACAGATAACAGCTAAGTAAGGGCTCCGTTTTGACAGCCATGCCAAGCTAGGTGACTATGGGACCACACACGACAAAAACAAACGGGAAGAGAGTACCTGAAACAACACAGACAGCAAACCATAACACCACAATGAACAAAAATATGTTAGCCTTTCTTGGAACCGGCGTGTGTGTGTTACTGGAAACTCAGCCAGCGACCATTCAGGAGCCTCAAAAACAGTGGCGACAGGACCTGTATTATTTTAATTTTCATCTGGTGTGTTTTCATTCAAGTGTTATTTAACCAGCCGATTCCCCACCGGCCTGGCCTCGACAAACAAGTGCACATATAACAAAGCCGAAATATGTTAAGAGACAATATGGAGGAGAGGGAGGTGGGAGAGGGGGAGAGGGCCGAGACGACGACAATAAAGATACTCTATCCTCTTGAGTGTGTGGCGTTTTAAAATGGAACACAAGATGGGCGAGCGCTTCATTTGACACTTCGACACTCCCTCAGTATAGCTAGTCTGGCAGAGCAAAGTGATGAGCGTGCGCGTGCGTGCACATGCACAACTAGAGTAGTTCCCCTGGTTCTAACGCCCATCGGTTAGGCTGTCCACCCCCACACTCCTCTTACTGTGGGAGAAATGGCATGTTTGCTAGCCTCAGTGAAGACTGCTCCAGGCTAGACCTTATCCTACGAGGATCAGGAGGCCCAGCCTGTCTGTGTGTCGGTCTGTCTCTCTGTGTGTGTGTGTGCGTGCGCGCGCGCCAGAGGACTGTACCCATACACAATCATCAAAGGAGACATCTGTGGGATGAGCAAGTTCTTCTAGGTAAAAACGGGCGTGTAATTATTTCAATGTATTATTCACCGTAAATCACTTAAACACCCTCCCTTGAGGCCAGTGATAGGAACTGCTGGTGGCTGTTATGGAAATAACCCCGCTGGCAATCAGTTAGAATTATTCAAATATGATGAAGAGTTGAAGAGATGCTGTGCACCTGCATGCGCGCGTGTGTGTGCGTGTTTTGTGTGAGGCTGTCCTTCAAGACAGCAGGAAGTTATTAGGAGTGTGTGTGTGTGTGTGTGTGTGTGAGTGTGAGTGATTGTGAGTGAGTCAGTCTTCCCAGTATAGATGAGTTTGAATCCATTCCGTCTCCTAACAAAGGGCTCTGAGGCTCTCTCTAATGTGCCTCTCTGGGCTGTCTGGAACTGGGGTTCCCACCCACCCACCCACCCATCCGGCTAGCCCTGATTCAGGACCAGTCGTGGCAGAGTTGGGGCACCCCGAGAGCTGCCCCGGTCTTCACCTTCCAAGCCAAGCTAAGGTCAGCGTGCTCCAGGAGCCAGAAAAGAGGCCCAAGGAGAGCTGACCCCCTGGCCCAGCAGATGGAGCTCAGGCTGGGGGAGAAAGTCACACCAACGCCCCTGGCACTCCCTGAGAACCAGGGAATGAGAGGCAGCCAAGACGCACCTCACAAACATGCACACGCACACATGCAAGAATGGAATACACGTACCATAAACGTGCACGCTTTCACACAAACAAAAACACACACACACATTACAAAAGCTGGCACAACCACAAAGTGAGACAGATTTGAAAGCCAAGGCACCTACAGTCCACACCTTACACCAGAGATACTGCTCTGCTGACTTACCTTGCCTGTGAGGAGCTCAAACAGGATGGCACCCAAACTCCACCAATCACATGCTGCCGTCTCTTCAATGATACCACCCACCTCTAGAACAAAGGGAGAAACAAAATGTGATGAAAGACAAATACAAGTAAATGGATATCGAGAACTAATGACTTAGAAACTCACTAACACACAAGAAAAAGTCATAAGTACATACATATATACACACACATACATATATATATATACATACACATACATACACACACACATATATATACATATATATATATATATATACACATACATACATACATACATACATATACATATATATATATATATATATACATACATACACACATACATAC
>JAODTR010000017.1:1678605-1694656 GCA_025399935.1 Amblyopsis rosae
CTTTAGATAATTATGAGTGAATCACCAATAGCACAAACACACACACACACACACACACACGCACACACGCACACACATATATATATACATACATATATAATATTTAAATATATTTAGAAATTATATTTGTTTATATTGAAATATCTTAATGTATCGGTTTTACCTTAATCAGATTTCATATGGGTAACGTCTAAAGATTATCTTCAACAGATTCATTATAATAAAAAGTAATATAGCGCTAATAAATATTTCATTGGACTGATAAGCTCAGCTCAACATTCGTGCCCAAGGAAGAAAGCATACACACAAAAAACGTGCGTCTCAGAAAGGGGTAATTTGCATAATAAAAAAGCAGTTAAATTGAGGAAACCGTCTGCGTTTTAACTTCACACCATCTGCATGACCTGACCTCGAGCATGCGCGCACACACACACACACCAAGAAACAGAAGAGCACCCACACACGCTGTTCAAGCAAACATTCTTACGAACACAAAAAAGGAAAAATGAATCACACTTACTTGAAACAGATTTTCTGCGCTTACTACCAACATACTGTACCTTCAAAAAATAATGGCCAGAGAACTGTACAGAACTTTACTTTAGCTTCGTTGCTCATCACAAAAGGTGTCTGGTTTGTCTTCACTAGAGCATCGTGACTAACCACACACACACACACGCGCACTTTTGAGTCTAGCAAAAGTATTTTGCGCTTTCTTATTTCACACACAACTGTGTGTGTGTGTGTGTGTGTGTGTGTAAACACGCAAGCTTCACTTGGCACCAGATGGCCCCTATTGCTGCCCAGCTTCTCCCCCTCACCGTCCCCAGAGAAGGGGCTGGTGACCCAGGGGCCCCAGACCCAGGGTCGCGGCTGCGTGTGCCCGGAGACCAGGATTCTCAGCTGGGGGAACGAGAGAGACAAAGACCCCTCTGCTACTGGAGACTGCAAGGAGCTCTCTTCCAGCCAAGGTTAGCAAGCCTCACTCTCTGTACCGCCTCTCTATCTCTCTCTCTCTCTCTCTCTCTCACGCGCACACACACACGCACACACAAAGCCAACTGAGCAACCGGTCTTCAGGGCTCCCCAGGAACACTGTTTTGACAACCAAGGAGAGAACATCGTCATTGAACAGACTAGTGATACCTGCATAGCTATGAGCTGGAGGGGAGACACTCGACACACACACACACACACACACACATGCGAGTACGTCTGTGAGCAAGGTCGATTGTCATCACAATGGATTAATGTCTAAGGAGCTGCAGGGAGAGTACAGTGGAGCCGGCTACACTTAGTGCTCTGTCAGAGCAAGGCAACGAGGAAGAGAGAAGAGCATGGGGGGGGCGAGAGAGAGTGCATCGAGCGCATCCAGAGTGCATGGGTCATTTGAACCCGCCGTTACGCCGCGCTGTGCTGGTACGACGCCCGTGTGAGGACACACTGCAAGTGCACTGAGGTCGCATGCTACTGGACTGAATATCACTGCACCACACGACTTCTGGGGAGGAAGCAGAGGGGGGAAAACATTTAGTTTCCCAGTGCTTTCAAAGTAAAGAACACAATAGTGAGAAGAAGGCGAGATGTGATACCATGAAACAATAGATGGACTGTTCCCTTCATAACCTTCCCTTTCCTTCAACAAAGAAGCAATTATCGCCCATTTCACATCTTAAATCGAGCTCCTCATCTCCTCTCCCCTGGGGAGCACAAGGAACTGTAGCTCTTCTCTCTTTTCAGACTTCCCTAAAAGCCAACCGACGGCCTTTGTTGAAAGAGGAAGTGATGCGGCAGCAAGGGGGAAGTTAGCAAGAGGGCCGTATAACAAGACGAGCAAGCGTGATTCTCACATACCATGGCTTTCCTTTATTAGAAAAATGGAAACAAAACGGTTTATATAAAAAAAAATAATATATATAAAAATGTTTCCATTCTACTGGAAACAAACCTGAGCAGGATAATTCAATTAAAAAACCTTCTCCAAACAGTTCAAATATTTTCTTCGTCTTGAGTTAAATTACAGGAACTTGAGTTTAGGCTATCAATGACATAATTAACACATAAACGTAAGGACTTATATAGACTTGTTTTACAATGCAATTTGCTAGCATATAGGTCAGTAAATAAAATGTTGGCTGGAAAAAACACAAAAACAAAGCAGTGTCAAAAACCCTTTATAGTCATGCCACGGAGGAAGCATATCAAATTTCCCCTTTTCATACACTTGAAGACAATCGGTATCATCATTGCTTCCCTTTTAGAAGAACAATAGAACATTCCCATTACAGCTTCTCTAATCAATTGGCTTATAGTCTTTGTTTTTCTAAACTGCCTATTTCCGGAAGAAATCTTAAACAAAACAATAAAATACTGGCCAGCTGATGTTGATCTGTAATTTATACACATCAGTAATATGGTGAGAAAGTAAATATGTGTCAAAACTAAACAATTCATTATATAATGTTGGTACCCTGTCACTGCATTTTCCGAGACCACTCCCGTGTTTTTTTGGTGTGAAATTGATGTGTTTTAAAAACATGTTGCCCCTTGTCTCACACACACACACACACACACACACACACAAGGCCCCCTGCAACCTTTCTGGCAAACAGTCATAAATCTGTCATCAGGAATAAAGCCATCGCTGGAGCTTGACCCCATCTGGATAAACAGCAATACATAAGGGCAGGGGACACACACACACACACACATGCTACCTTCTGTGTGTATGTGTTCACGCTCTTGTGCAGATGCATGCAGTCACTCCTAGGAGTCACTCCAAGGGTGCCTATTTTTGTAATAAATTAAATTAAGTGATACCAAGTGGCCAGGATTCCTTTGGGGTCTGTATAATTCCAATTTTGAAAATAAAAGTTTGAGTGAAATTAACAGCCTTTTGTCTGTAAACAGCCTTTTGTCTGTAAAAAAATAAAACGTATGATACAGTAATTTGCTGTGGATGGAAGCAATCTATTTACTCACTTATAGAGCATGGCGACCCCTAATGTCTGCTGTAATGCATTACACTCTGGCTCAGCAACAATTGAACCAACTGGAACTTTGACATCAGGATTAGGTCAATTTAATTTTAATTAAATCAGTTGAGAACATGGTATTGAACGCAAAATGGAAATTACTGTTTTACAGTTATTTTATGTGACATAATCATGACTATAATCATCGTGGTATGAATAGTAATTTGTGTCTTCTGTAGAGTGCTCATGTAGTCTAATAAAGTCCTCATGCTGGCAACTGGCAAATCTACAGTAAAATTCATAGACTGGAACAGGATCTGTATTTGTATCTACTTCAATTTCTTAAAAGCATACTTGTAACATGTCTTGTTTGTTCATCTTCAGTTTCTTTTCCCAGGTTACTCTAGTTTGCAGAATCAAATTGTCGTATTGTTGTAACATTTACATTTCAGATTAAAACTTTAAATACACGAGAAACAAAAAAAAACATTTTATACCATGAAGCATTCATATGTTAATATTATTAGATTAGATGTGTAAAGTCTAACAAACACAAGTTTATCCAGAATGTTTAGCGTTCCTATAGCTTTAGGTGTTGGGCCTACTTCTACTTCCATTAAAAGGGCTTTTACACACACGGTCGCCTGGGTAATGTAAATGCATACTTTGGTTATTAGAAGCTGCTTTCAGACTTATTACAAGTACGCGCTATGAACACAAGGAGGATTTAAAGCTAAAGCACAAGTGACCTTCCGGCATTGAAGAGAGACAGAGAGGATGAACAGAGAAAGGTTTAACATAAAAGAGAAAGGTGATTGAATAGGAGGATAGAATAGGTGCACACCAGGGGGCTCAGGCATCCGCTCAGCTCCTCTAAAATATTTGAGAAAGAGGTCCGGTAATGAGACAATGAAGTACATTCACACACAGTCTACACCGTCAATATCCAAAGTGCAGTTATGTGCCTATAGGGACATTAGAACTGAACATCAGCACACCCACCAGATAAATCTCTCTCTCACACGCACTCACGCACGCAAACGCAAACGCACACACACACACACACACACACAGGTGTTAAGTAGGAACATGGTGCAGCAGTATAGACGCATTTTGTTTTAGGGCAGCTTTTAAACCAGCGTGCCACGGCTGTCACATGCTGCTTGTGGTCACCGCCATGCTCCGAGCCCAAACTGTGACACACCATCGCACTCTACGGGTCAGTGGTGGAACTGCAACGAGAGAAACGGCAACAGTTCTGCTAAAATTCAAAAGGAATTTGTAGGAACTGTTGCACTGCACAAATAGGCACACCTGACTCAATGTACGACAGTGGATGTTTTGTTGTGAAGTATAATTAATTTAAAGGTTCCAATTTAAAAGGTGTGTTTTATGTCCTTAGCGGAAGAGTGTGGTCTTGTGGCCTGTTTGTCAACAGCACAGTCTGAAGGATCCTCAGTACAGCGTTCCTCTAAATGCTGAAGAGTTGCATGCGCACGGTTGCATGCTGTGAAAGAGGCCTTTTTGGCCACTGGACAGTTGCCTACGTATGGCTTTGCATGCCTGCATAGCATTAACCACACACACACACACACACACACACCCACGTGTGCGTGCACACACTTCCTCAATATATGGCATGGAAACCAGTGCAAAAACCACAAGACCAGATAGAGTGTGACTGTGTGACTGGAGACAGGATAGATGTACTGTGTGTGTGCGTGCGTGCGTCTCTGTCTCTCACCTGGAGCACAGTACATGTTGCTGATGGCCTCTTTGTCATAGGAGTCCTCCACTTCACTCCAGTTGCAAAAGTAGGTAAGCAGAACATGACCTAGGAAGGGGTCGGGGCAGATTAGCGTTTGCTTCAACAGGGTGTATTAAACCCTCGTCTGACAGTGTGCTCTCATCACAGCCCTACAAGAGTCAAGAGTCCCTGACCGCACGATGCTTCGCATAACGCTTGCTCACCTTTGTGGCACATCTTTCCTCCAGCCCTCTACAATCCCAACTCCCTCCCCCTTCCGTTTTCCAGCTTTTCCAGCACGCAGCCACAGCGATTACTCCTGTTTAGCCGCTAGCCGTTAGCACCATCATTAGAACTAATGGTGTCATTAGGTAGCCGGGCCCATTAGCCTGGGCTAGCCAGACTGATGCACCGTGCTAGGCTGGTGATGGGCCCTTTAGAACAATAATTGCTAGCAGGGAGATGAAAACAACCACTCAGCTAATTAGACGTGTGCTGCCGATAACGAGCCGGAGAGAGATGATTGGGGGTGACAATAGAAATAGGTGTGGGGGGGGGGGGATCTGCGTGACCCTGCTGGTAAAACTAAGATGCTGGCCACCTGGGAGACCCCTCGTTATGCTCGCTGGCTGACATAATGGCATGATGGACAGGTCGTGCGCTCTCTTCTTGCCAGCACAGGGTAAGCTGTGAGATTGAGAGTGAGTGTGGAATGGATCTACTAGCACCAAATATGGATCTAGGCAGATAAAGTGTAGCTCATAAGTTGGGCTGTCAGAATGTAATCGGGATTTATCACACGCTTTATATAATTAATTGCAATAGACAAATCACATTTTTACCTGTTCAAAATATAACCTACAAACTTTTGTATTCAATATAAAAATAAAATAAATTGAAACATTTGCATAAAGCTGGCATATTTTGTTAAAAGAATATTTTAGGAACGTAATTTGAGCAGGTAAAAATATGCGATTTGTATGTATTGTATTAGCCTACATATTTGTTTAAGAGAGGGTCAGCTCAATGCAAGGTGTCAGACAGACAGATACTACATACATAATATAAAAACGTTCCTGTGTTAAGAAGTAAATGATTTTTAAATCTAGTTACATTTTCTTCAATATACTGTAATATGCATACACTTCCCCTCACACACAAAAGGCATGTATGGTTGTTTATAGATTTTACGTAAAAGGTCTTGGTTAGGGTTAGGGTTAGACATTCAGGGACTAGAATGGTGAAAGGTAAAAGGCCGCGGGTAACCACGGTGATCTAACCTTGGCGGTTGAGCAGGATGTTGTTGGGGTTGAGGTCTTTGCAGACGATGCCTTCCCGGTGCAGGGCGTCCAGGGCTGCCACCATCTCCATGGCCCAGCAGCGCACAAACTCCTCCGGGATACAAGCCTGGGACGCCTCCAGAGACATCCTGTCCAGCTCCGCGAACAGCCGCGACACGTCAACGCACTCCGCGTCGTCGCCGCCCCCGCTGGAGTGGCTGACCGTGTCGGAGAGGGGCCCCGGTCCGGCGCGGGGAATCAGGCCCTCGCCGACCACGCTCGGGTTGGAGAAAAAGTCCTGTATTGCCTTGGTCGCAGTGTCGTCTCTGCTCGCGGCGGGTAAGAGCGGAGCGCCGCCGAGGTCCTCGCCGTGGCAGGGGGCGTCGACTGCCGCTTGATCCGCGGCCTCTTCTCCGAACGTCAGCATGAAGTCGCTCCACAGGGACGAGCGGCTGGGCGAGGAGGGTGCGTGTCCCTCCGCCACTTGCACCTCCACCTCCACCGCCTCCTCCTCCTCCTCCTCCTCCTCCTCCTCCCCCCCCTGGCCGTGGAGCTGCAGGACGTCGGGCTTGGCGGACTTCTGGGGCGAGGCTGCGGCCTCCAGAGCCAGATGGAGCGGCGAGATGTCCGGGTCCTCCGCCAAAGCGTCCTCGGCCCCTCCGCTGAGCAGCGGCAGGTTGACCAGCAGGTCTGGGGGCTGAGCCTCTTCCTCCACAGCCGCCTCCTTGAAGGAGATGACGGGCAGGGACTCGGCGGAGTCGCGGCGGCCTTTGACCTCCACCGCCAGCTCTGTGAGCTCCTCCTCCTCCTCCTCCTTGGTGACCTCGGAAGCAGAGAAGAGGGGCGGGGCCTTCGGAGAGACGCGAAGGGGCTCGGCGGGGTGACCGGCGCTGTCCTTGCTGTCGACGCGGAAGAACTCCATGGGCGTGCGCTTGGATTGGTCCAGAGAGAGGGCGTCGCCGTGGCCGTCCTTGACGGAGGCGGGGCCGATGTCGTCGTCGCCCGTCTCGGTGAAGAAGCGGAGCTCCTGGGCGCTGATGGGCGAGGAGAGGCTGTCGTTGCTTAGCAGCGAACGGCTGCGCGAGAAGGAGGTGGCTGCCTCGTCGGCGGGCGAGGAGGAGAGCGCTCCCTGGCCGCCCCTGCCCTCCTCCAGGGCGTCCGGCTCCACCCGGTCCTGGGAGTACTCCTTGCAGAGCGTCAGGTAGCTGTTGGTGCACTCCGACGAGGACGACGACGAGGAGGCGCCAGAGGTGGTGCCCAGGCTCTCCTTCAGGCCCGGGGGGAGAGCGCTCTTGGGGAGCAGGGCGAACACGTCCCTCCCCGCCCTCGGCAGCTCCGAGCTGGAGGATGAGGCGGGGCCGGGGAGGCCCAACGAGGGCGCGGCGTGCTGCGGGGTGTGGACTGCAGTCACGTGGCTCTTCTGGATGAAGGGGATGTCAAAGCTGTCGTCCGGGCTGGAGCTGTGCAGGAACTTTCCGATGTGAGACCAGAGCTTCCCGCCTGGGGAGATGAGAACAAGGACCAGGTGAGGCCGGATGGAGGAGTACTGCTGATTGAACACAAACAAAAGAAGTGATTTCAACTCATTTAGACCGGAATACCATTCCAGTTGTCGGGTTGTAGGTTTGAAACCGGGCAGGATAAAATGTCTCCCTGTGAAGCCACCAGCTGTTGTGTGTGTGTGATAGGAAGCTATGGGGAATTTGGAGTAATGATAATAGTCTAGGTGGTTTTTAATGTCAAATAAATGTAAAATAATGTCAAATGTGTTCGCTTCGCTTCATCATCTGTGTCTGCCCTCATTCAACAACACATGCATCGTCTCTTAGTAGGGCTGTCAGAATTTTATCGCGATTATATTAATTGAATTTTATTTAAAAAAAATAACATTTGCATAAAGCTGGCATATCTAAAAAAAAAAAAGAAAAAAAGAAAAGTTGATTAATTACCCGCAATAAAATACGTAAAACGTGCGATTAATCGCAATATATTCAGACCGCCCTATCTCTTACTAATTCAACACGTGCGCGGTGTGTCTCTTAAGGTGGCACCCCGCTGTTGTGAATCAACGACGAACCAGGCCTTGCTGTCCACTCCACTAAGCTGCCATCACAAAGGGCCGCTCCACGCACCGCATCATCATCACGATGTCGGCGGATGCAGTGCAACACACCGAGCAGGTCACAGGACACGGAGGAGAGCGAGCGCATTTCAGTGTATGCTTGCTCACCCCTACGCCCGAGACACACCCACACCTAGAGCGAGTAGGAGATAAGTAGGCCCAGGTGTTGACGTAGCTAATGGAGCATGCTGCAACCTGGTGCTCACTCGAACGACAGACATGCACACACACAGCATCAAACATCTGCCTGGAACAACAAGGGCAGAGCGAGGGGCTGCAGACTGGGAGTGAGGGTAGAAGAACGACGACGGAATTGACCGATTCTAAGCCCCGCCCTTTTCACTTGTCCAACCTCGTTACTGTACCTAGGTTGGACAAAACAGCATAGAAAGATATTACAGGTGAACAGACAGATGACGCCGTTTCTGTTGGATTCAAAAACGATTTATTGGTGGACAGGCAAAAAGGGGCGGGGCTTGGGATCAGTCAATTGCGCTTCTCTGCATCTCTCTCCACGTGTGTGTGTGCGTGCGCACGCTAGTCTCACCATCTGCGTACTGCAGCAGCAGGAAGACGGAGTCCTCGGAGACGATGAACCGCTTCAGTCGCACCATGTTGGGCACGGAGCCGGGCATGATGGTCTTCTTGACCGAGCCACACTCGCTGCTCTTCCTCAGACCCTGGGGAAGAGTTGTACATGTTACAGCGTGAAGCAGGCCTGGACAATATGGCCAAAATTTATATCACCATATATATAGTCTACATTTCGGTCTATACGATATAATTCCGATATCGATATGAACAATATAAGCCTCAGAAAAACTGCTTAAAATACCCACAACAGAGTACTTACAAATGTAAGAAAATATAAATATAAAAGAAAAATATTTTAGAAATAAAAAAAGGTACAAAGAAATGTTCACCTTTTAGCCTTCATACAAACAAGAAATGTGAAATCACAGTCAAAATAAATAAACATAACTCTCAACTCTCTCTCTCTGTTAGTACATTATTTACTATAATTAATGAAGGCTATATATATGTCCACCAGTAGGGGTCAGTAGCGGTTGTGACTGACGCTAAAAAAGAAAAATACCTGATGAATTAGACGCAGCCAGCTAGTTTGGTAAGATAGCAGTTTCACAGAAGACATGACTGACTATAAGCGGAGGAAGCTGTCATAATATTAAGCCTTTCTGTTACATTTGCTGTTAGGTGAGGGAGTTAATAAAATTGTCTGGTATGTGAAAGCAGCCCACTTCTGCACCTGTAATTAAGCTTATCTAAATACCGGAAATAAGTGTGTAAATCTTATCACCGTTAATGAAAAAAATGTATATCGCGGTATATATCGTTATTGAATTATTGTCCAGCCCTAGCGTGAAGCAACATAAACTTAGAGGCAGCATAGTGTAGGACAGAGGATCTGTAAACACAACTCAAAGTACTGTAACCGTGGTCCTATGAAAGTTGGATGATCGCCAGAGCTTGGCAGTGGCTCGCGACTACATTTTCCAAGGGGTCACTTTCTGGTGTGCACCAGCCTTTAGTACCGGGGGCAACCAACAGTTACACCCTGGTTGGTACAAACACTCCACCTGCACATACATGTAATCCAGGTTCTTAAAAAGCACCACCACTAGGTCAGTAGAAAGTAAACAGAGTACCCGATTGGAAATGACAGGCTTGTTTCTCTTTCCCTCGTTTAGAGAAAATGGCTTTCGTCTAGGTCGCACCGCTATTGAATTTGCCTGAGAAGCTGGACAAAACACATGTACTGTACACGTCCATGTATGTGTGTGTGTGTATTACGGTGACCTATCTTTACTGTGCTCTGTCCCCTCTGGTCAGTAAGTGCACAACACGCACGTTAAAGCGCAAGGTGTGTGGATGGAGGAGAGAAGTGTTTCAGTTAAAGAGGAAGGGAGCACGGTAAAGGAGAAACCTCACATTAACGCCCTGCCAGGATGCCCCGTGCCAACCCAAAGTCACCGGATTCATCACGGCACACACATACACACACGTGACTTTAACAGAGACGCACAGAAATCTATCAGCGCTGCGCGCGCACACACACACGCACACGCGCACACGCACACACAGAGAGAGAGCAAGTCGTAAGAGGTGTGTGCGCCTGTGTGTGTGTGTGTAGTCATCTGTGCCTGCGCTGTGCGATGGCATCTGGCACAAGTCTCACGCTTGAGAGCAGAGGAGATGACAGGGACAAGCCCATTAGAATCAATTACAAGGGTCACACATGGGAGCTTTTATCACACTACACACACACACACACACAGTTACAGTGGATGGTGATATTGGGTTTAAAAACACATATACACACACACGTTACATACGCAGGCTTACTTTGAGGATGAAGGTCTCGTGAGTTCTCTTGTCCATGACCAGCAGAACCTGTATTGAGACAGCAAGACACAGTAAAACAGTATTAACCTGATCACATGAACAGCAATACGGTCCAGGGTGAAATAGCATGCTGTGCCCTCTACAGTAAAGTGGCCCACTTGGTGAAAGTGATGTCAATGCAACTGATTTGAATACAATTCCTTATTCAGTATTATCATCAAGATTATGATTATATATACTGAACACTGCAAAATGTCTCAATTATAGCCATTTGTGCTGAAAGGTGAGACACACAAAGTTTTTTCCCCCCAAAAAAAGATAGAAGCGCAATGAAGACTTGTTTGGTTGTTTGACTATGCCTACTGTGCAGTTTGCGCCGCAGAATATGTCTAGTAGTTAACTTTAATTATATTAGTAGTAAACGGTCACAATATCAAGGAAAATCATCTATTGTTACCACACTGCTATCAGAACTAAATTAAAACACATTCAGGTGGAAGTTATGTTTTACAGGCTGAAAAATGTACCGCCTGCAACAGCAACAGTAGCTGCATCGCTATAAATCAGGACAGCAAATCTTTCTATTTCATCACAAAATAAAAGCACTGACTAAACTGCTGTCCCACTCAATCTGTGAACATATTCTTCTGTGTCCCCACTCCTCTATCCTGCTCTCTAACTCTCTCCTTGTGACATCTTCATTTCCTCCATCCTAGGATGGCCCCTCTCCTCTCTTGACTACACCCATCCCTCTCGCCGTCCCTCCCCGCCTCAGGGGAGGGCTTGAACATATGTGCTGGACGTGCACCCGCCTGCATCGTTCTGTCTGTGTCTGTCTGTCTGTCTGTCTGTCTGTCTGTCTGTGTGTGTGTGTGTGTGTGTGTGTGTGTGTGCATTCGCTCCATGTGACCCTGTCCGGGCATAAACAGGTGCGCGCTAAATGGATATGAATGGAGCAGTGAGTAAACAGAGCAGAAGCTCTAGCCAGGACGCTAATATAATTATAACACAAACATCAGGGGTGGGGGAGAAGGGGGAGAGGAGGAGAGGAGAGGAAAAAATAGGGGAGAGGAGAGGGAACAAGGTGAGGAGCTTGGTACAGCTGTCCCTGCCCTCCCTGGTAAAACAGAAACAAGGGGAGTTGGAGAAAGGTTGTTTTTTTTATCCTGATCTTTACATCATTGCCACGGTCTTCAATGCTTGACTTGTTTCTAACACACTGTAGACACACACGCACACACACCTCTGAAGATTAACACATGTTGGTCTTGTGTCAACATTATCCTTGGGGTATGTTGTGTGTGTGTGTGTGTGTGTAGGCTGAGCATCATTGAGTCTGTGTTGTGGGCGTCTCTCTCTCGCTGCCTGCCAAGTCATTTCATGGCTGAGCGGTGGAGTGGCTTCGCCGGCAGCTGGTGCGGAGGAGCGGGAGCCTGAACTGACCTTGTGGTCGCTGTAACTGACAGTAAAACACTCAGACACTGAGCGCCGACCACGCCGTGCAGGACATCTATTACGCTTTACTGCCGCATATAAAGAGAAGCAGCGGGCGGCAAGGAAAGGACGAGGCGGGAGGAGGGGTGTAAGGACATATTTTGGCTGTTTTTCATATTCAGTACTGCAGTCACACATACAACGTGGTATGCACTTACAGTCAGATGGGTTACATGCTACTAATAACTTGAGACGAACGCACGAGTAAATCTAAATAAACTATTATTATTATTAGTAATATTTTTACTATATGCACTTGGTTGTGACAACTAATAGTGGAAGGAAACAATGTTGTAGGAAAGCTCACTTTTGGCTGGTAAAGTGTCATACCATAGATATTAGAATACACACAAAGACAGAGAAACGTTGTGCATTTATGAGTAAAAGTGCAGCAGCTCTGGTCTGTTAAGTGGGTGTGTACCCTACGCCATCTTGCACTGTCTTGCATGGAGCACTGGGAATTCAAATATAGCCGTGTAGTCTGCATAGAGGGGCATCTCCTATAGACCCGTTTACCGTTTACAAACAATGGCGATGTGCGTTAGTCTGCGCGCACGGTTTTGCAGCAGATGTATGATGGAGTCTAATAACTTGTAAAGCTACGCGAGACCATTAACCACCCAAGATCACATTTAATTGCATCCCGTCACACAGCAGCTTCTAGGCATGCTTTGGTTTTTGTGTTAGCAGACAAAAGTACAAGGAGGCGTCGTGCCAGAATGTGTAAATCTGCCACAAACTGCCTAAATTAGCAAAAGTGCATTTTATAGGTTGTATTCTCGCTCTGATAGCGGAACGCAGAAGTTGCTGTGCATTTTCAATACACTCTATTCTCTCCGGTCATAATACAGACCTTATCAATGACCCCCAGCACCATGTATGCATTCAGCTCGTCGGCAGAAGACTGCTGGCCTCCTCTGCTGGTGGGAGGGCAGCACTGCGCCCCGATCGCCTTGAAAAAAAAGAAAGAAAAGAAATCACATTCAGCGTCAGAGTGCGGGACCATCTTGTACTTTGGGTGGCACAAACGTAAGCTACGGGGCTCCCATTTGACCCACCACTGTCTGTGTTGACCCTTGACCCATATGGCTTCTCAAATGCTGCCTGGATATCTGCTCTGCACGCATCAGATACTCGGCAGTCTTCTTCTTCACCGCCTCTCGACGAGTGGGGCTACTTTCACCTGGGAGAGGGCAGGCAGAAAGGAAGGATGAATGCACTTAGTTTAAAGACAACATTATTTATTAATGCATATTGGTACAGCTGTCTGCAAGTCAGTGTTACTCTTATCTGGCTCCCAAACATGAAGCAGCTATATATTCTGAGCTCCGGCATCTTCTTTCATATTCAGCACTGCAGTGAACCAACTACTGAGATCTAAAAAAAAACATACTGTAACATGAATACAGTATGCCCAATGAAACTACATCACGTTCACCTTGCACCCCTTGCAGTAACAGGTCCACTCCGCTACGGTAGTGAGAAAAAGCCGATTGGTAGTCCTGCGCCGTCTCTTTCTGTACAGCCAATCGGATGCGTTCACTCGCCTTGTCCAGGTAATCGGGCTTCACTTCCTTAGCTATCGCGCCGCTAACTCTTTTTAGGCTGCCGGAAAAGAATGCTGTCCTGCCGGGCCGACCGACCTCAGCGCCGGGGGTTAGACAGCCAGGGGCTGCTGCAGCAGCGGGGCTGTGGTGCTCGCGCAGGGAGGCCAGGAGTGGGCTGCAGCTACTGCTTTTGCTAGAGACTCCCCCCTGTGGCTGGTTTGGGGAGGTGCGGCCTGAGGCCATGCCATCGTCTAGGTCAGCCAAGGAGTCTGTGTCGATTGCCAGCGAGGTCAGGTCACTGTCACTGGACGGGCCTGGGGGTGGAGGGGGACGGGATTGCTGCCATGAGGGCACACTGTACTCTTAAACACAGAAAGGCTTTCTACTGTGCAAATACAGGCTTTTATACCGTTAGGTCAAACTGCTCCATTACCTCCATATTCAGATGTGAGCGTCAAATCATCCGCTCCACCAATATCTCTTTGAACTAAAGGGGACATACACAGACATCATATACCATTTACATTAAGGGGACATACACAGACATCAGATACCATTTACATTAAGGGGACATACACAGACATCAGATGTTACTTATTACATTAAGCGGACATACACAGACATCAGATGTTACTTATTACATTAAGGGGACATATACAGACATCAGATGTTACCATTTACATTAAGGGGACATAAGTGAAAAGTTTGTTAGAATTTTTTGCAAATTAGAAATTGTATAAGAAAAAAAGAAAATCACATGTACAAAAGTATTCACAGCCTTTGCCATGACACATAAAATGGAGCTCAGACACATCCTTGAGATGCTTCTACAACTTGATTGGAGTTTACGGGTACCAAATTTAGTTGATTGGACATTATTTGGAAAGGCAAAAACCTGTCTATATAAGCAAGTTCCACAGTTGACAGTGTATGTCAAGGCACAAACCAAGCCATGAAGTCGAAGGAATTGTCTGTAGACCTCTGAGACAGGATTGTATCGAGGCACATATCTGGGGAAGGCTACAGAAAGATTTCTGCAGCATTGAAGGTCCCAATGAGCACAGTGACCTGCATCATCTGTAAATGGAACAAGCACCCTTCCTAGAGCTGGCTGCCCGGTCAAACTGAGCGATCGGGGTAGAATGGCTTTAGTCAGGGAGGTGACCAAGAACCCTATTGTCACTCTGACAGAGCTCCAGCGTTGCTCCATGTAGAGAGGAGAACCTTCCAGAAGGACAACCATTTCTGCAGCACTGCACCAATCAGGCCTGTATGGTAGAGTGGCCAGACGGAAGCCACTCCTCAGTAAAAGGCACATGACTGCCTGGAGTTTGCCAAACGGCACGTGAAGGACTCTCAGTCTATGAGAAAGAAAATTTGATGGTCTGATGAAACAAAGATTGAACTATTTGGCCTGAATGCCAAGCGTCATCTCTGGAGGAAACCAGGCACCGTTCATCACCCGGTCAATACCACCCCTACAGTGGAACTGTAGGAACTGGGAGACTAGTCAGGATCGAGGGAAAGATGAATGCAGCAATGTACAGAGACATCCTAGATAAAAACATACTACAGAGCTCTCTGGATCTCAGACTGGGGAGAATGTTCATCTTCCAACAGGACAACGACCCTAAGCACACAGCCAACATAACAAAGGAGTGGGTTTGGGACAACTCTGTGAATGTCCTAGAGTGGCCCAGCCAGAGGCCAGACTTGAACTCGATTGAACCTGTCTGGAGAGATGTGAAAATGGCTGTGCACAGACGTTCCCCATCCAACCTGATGGAGCTGGAGAGGTCCTGCAAAGAAGAATAGGAGAAACTGCCCAAAAGTAGGTGTGCCAAGCTTGTAGCATCATAGTCAAATATACTTGAGACTGTAATTGCTGCCAACGGTCAACAAAGTATTGTATTTTTGTAATATTTGTAAAAATGTCAAACAAACTTTTTTCACTTTGTTATTATTATATTATTACTATTGTTATTATTGTTTGTTGAATTTTGAGGGGAAAAAAAAATTTGAATCCATTTTGGAATAAGGCTGTAACATTAAATGTGGAAAAACTGAAGCGCTGGGAATACTTTCCAGATGCACTGTATTGCAACATGATCATATATTGCAACAGACTGGCTATAAATGTACCTTCAGAGCTGCAATCTGATAGGCTGTCGGCCAGGAAGTCAGAAAATGGTTCAGCTGGTCCAATGAGGTCTGAGCCGTCGTGAACCTCACCTCCCTGAAATCCACCAGGAAAACACACACACACAATTAAAGGCCCAGGCATACTTTCTGTGTCAACGGAGGTCCGCAAACTGTGCGCGTGATGTCAACGTCGTCGCAAACTGCAAAAACTCCAAAATCTTCTGTATGCACAGATATGTGCCCGTTGATGTCCTACTAAGTTCACAAATGAGTCAAAAAAAAAAAAAAAAAAAAAAAAAAAAAAAAAAAAAAAATGTATATATATATATATACACACACACATATATACACATACATATATACATATACACACATACATA
>JAODTR010000017.1:1709174-1721190 GCA_025399935.1 Amblyopsis rosae
TATTTTAAAGCTACCCGGTTCTTGACATTTTGCTTTCGGTTCCAACTTGGAACCGAGTTTCGGTACCCAACCCTACACCTGCTATCACATCATTCATTAGCGGTGTCGTCTACCACCTGGCCAGACCCATTCCAGGAGCATTTATTAGCCTTGTGTAATCAGACCCACAATGCACTTGGTGAATAGGGTCCAGGGCTGGGCGATACGGACCAAAAACCATCATATCCCGATATATTTAGGTTGAATACAGACAGACAAAAAATATACCGATATCAATTAAATACCGGTATATCGCCCAGCCCTAATAGGGTCTTGTTAACAGTCGTTGCGTCCTACTGGGCGTAGACATTGGTTAATGTTTGAACTATTGGAGCTGCCTTTAAACAACCAGCCAGTGTTGCTACAACTGTATCACTTCATCTAGCTCTACCTCCATTTCAAAACACATGCCATTGCAATTAGCCACACCCACATGGGTCACTGATTGGTCCGCCATCCAGGGTGGCTGTGTGAGCGCTAAAGCGACCAGGGGTTTCTAGACAGCCTACAATCTCCTAGGGGGCGGAGCCAGGCTACAAGCTATCACCCCAACGCCACTGCCGCTACCTTTGGAAGTGCTGGGAATACAGCTGCGTGGGGATGCCCAGGACGCGGTCGTATATGGCCGTGATGTTGGCCAGCTGCTGCTGCTCATGCTCCCAGTTGACGTAGGCCTCCCACAGCCGGTCTGAGCGGAAGTCTGTGCCCGCTGCCAGCACTGCCGTTTCATAGGCGCTGTGGGTGAGAAGGAAAAAAAGAGGAAGTGTGAGGAAGTGAGATCTCATGAGGAAGATTCTCCTGCCTTAAACTGTGGTGTTTTAACCGACACCTGTTTTTACAACGGGTTTCAGTTCCTCAATTCGCCCTGTAGCAACAATGTTGTTTACCACAGAGAGCAGCTACAGATTTAGGCCGTTCGTTCAGTTTATTAATAAGCCTTAGTCACCCAGAACTTCACAAGTTAGTTAATCAATTCCTTTACCACACGCACAAAAGGATTTATGCATTATGGCGCAATCGTGTATGAATTAATTAAAACGTTGGATTAATACACATTCCTCGTAACCATTTGTCGACGCGTCCATCTACTCACGCTCGAATCCTTCCCTCTGTCTCTGGATCGCTGGGATCCGCGTTCTCCTTGATGAATGTCAGGTAGTGCAGCCACAGGTCCACGCTCAGGGGAATGGCCTGCAAGCCCCGCCTGTACACCTGCGGGATGGGCGATAGGGTAAAGCAGACTGAGCACCAGAGCAATCAATTATGTCATTTAGCAGACGCTTTTATCCTAAGCGACTTACAATGAGTACAGTTATTACATGGAGCAGGTAGGGTGGTTAGGCATCTTGCTCAAGGATGCTTACGGGCAGGTCAACTCCGGGGTTCGAACCCACGACCTTCCGGCTGGGAGACCAACACCCAGACCACTAACCCTCGCCATCACGGGCAAAGGAGGGCTGTGTGTCAAAGCATGCTGCGTGTCAAATTAAACGCACCGGGCCCTGGCTTCCCCAGTCGACACAAAAGCGGTGTAACCTCCTAAAACAGTCCTAATCTCACAAGCTCAAGTTTGACTTTGCCCCTAAGTATCAGTCTGGAACCCACCCCTCAAAGAAAATGCATTTGTCGTGAAGGCAGGGCTAATACATTTGTTTGGACTTCCTACCTTTATCTCACCCAGTCACAATGTTTAAAATCAGACGTAGCAGCGATGGAAACCAAACGACGTACGTTATTGTAGTCATCTTTGGAAAAACTTCACAAAGAGACAGCTGTGCTCTGGTGACAAATGATTTTGCATTGAGGGGTTCCAGACTGATACTAGTGAAATAAGGATGACTTGCAAGACTACAAGTAGCAGGTTAAGGGGGTGTTGTTTGTTTCCATGTGAAATGTAGGCTGTAAAGCCCTTTGAGACTGCAGTGTGATTAAGGGCTATATAAATAAAATTGACTTGACTACAAGTGGCTTGAAGTTGTGGCCAAAAATGGCCTCTAATTTCAGGACATGTGGCAGTGCCGGCGGTACAGTTGTAACACGGTTGGATTAGGGTGAGTAAAACATTAGTAGGAGACGTGTCAATTTCGGCCAACCAAATAATCTCCTCTCATTCCTTTTAAAAACCGCAGCGTGCTCTCTGTCAAGGCGCACTGCCAATTCTGCTATGAACGGTGAAAGTCATCTCTAATGCTGCTCCCTTGAGGGACGGGTTAAATGCAGAGAACAAATTTCACTACATGTATGTGACAATCAAAGCACCTTTAATAAACCACCAAGGTGAGGGACTGGCTGATCGATTTCGGAAAAAAAAGAAAAAAAAAAATTGCTATTTTTCTGGACAGATATTGCGATATACTTTTTTTTCCTGTGTGTGTGTGTGTGTGTGTGTGTGTGTGTGTGTATGTATGCATGAGATAGCATCATAATATGAACTGCTCTATATTCTAATGAAAACATGAGCATAAAGATACAGGATTTATTGCATTTAGGACATGTGACAACAGGGCGCACATTGGTAATTTTAGACTATTAGATGTACTCAAGCACACCTAAATCACATTTCAGCACCCCCAAAATAATAAATACAAATTCAGATTATTATTTTCTGAACAAATTTTTAGCCAGTGTTTTATCTTAACATTAGAAATAACTTTGCTTGCCTGTTAGAGGTTGGACAAACAAATACAACGCCCCCTGTACGCCCATTTAGGTGCAAGGGATGTCTTGGCTAGCCGGGAGAATTTACGACCATGAGCAAAACCACCCTGCGCTCAACAGAATTGTCACTTGGTCTGTGCCAGTGCCAACACCGGTCCTGTATCGCCCACCGTAGCCTGGTCTCTCATATTTACCTCCTCTGCAACCTGGATGTGGCCGTGCCTTTTCTCTATGTCCGCGTACTTCTTCCAGTAGCCGTAGCAGTAAGGGTAACGGAGGAAGAACACGTCAAATGACTTCCTTACCGCCAAGAGGTTGTTCTGTGGAGAATTTGACATTAAACCCGCATGTAACATTAGATTTTGCTCTTATTTCATCACGCAGCAACCCAGACCAGAGCTAACCACCAGATTTATGCTCACACCGGCTAATTGTTCTCTCAGATTGGCGCACAGGGTGCGATGAGCGCAACAGAAATAGTTAAATGCAAATAAAACGCTTACCATAAATATCATTCAGAGGAGGACCGTCATGTACAGATACATAATGCTGACAAATGCGATGGAAGGATATAGAATTGTAGAAATGTGTACAAATCATCAATTATGCCAGGATTCCATCAATAAAAAGAAATAAAAGAAGAAAACAACCCCCCTCTACCTCCTGCTCCGTGTACTGCAGCAGGTACACCCAAGCGTTGAAGTCCTCTGGGTTGTCCTCGCAACCTTTGTAGAGCTTGTCAAACTCTGAGGGCAGCTCGGGCACCGGCGGGGCTGCAAGCTCCTCCTCTACCGGTGGTGGGGCCATGAGATCCTCCTCCACCGGCGGAGGTGGGGCCGCGAGATCCTCCCCTTCCATCGGTGGTCGTGGGGCGGAAGACTGCTCTGTCAATGGGGCTGCGGGATCCTCCTCCATCGGTGGTGGGGCCGCAAAATCCTCCTCCACCGGCAGGGGAGGGGCTGCAGTGGACTCCTCTGCAAGTGAGGCCACAGGCACCTCCTCCACAATCGACGGTGGGGCCACGGGATCCTCTTCTGCATCCTCCAGCTCCATGCTGTCCTCTGTCGCCCCGGCTTGTGGAGGTACCGGGCCCCCTGGGACAGGAAGAGAGACAGGAAGCTGGTCAGAGAGGTGAGCAGAGCCTAGTCAAGCTGGTACAATAGAGTGGAAAGGCACCATAATTCATACATTTCAACACAATGCTAGACTTTCATATGTAGACATTTTACTGAATCGGGAAATCGGTATATTGTTTGCTTGCTTTATTGTTGGGTAATAAATACATTTTAAAAGGAGTAATTAAAATCAAACAATCTTGTGTTGTGCGTTATACCCTGTATTTGGTTCCGTCTCATTATTAACGTTGTCAAAAAACTGAGTATAATAAACCCACTACCACCTTGGGTGCCATCTTGGGTGGCAGCCTTTGTTTCCGCCACCGTGTACTCCCTCTGCTGCTGCCGAGATTCTGTGGGTGGCTGGGCCTCCTCCGCAGGCAATGGTGGGGGCAACGGGGGCAGAACCGGCTCCAACACCGCATCTACGGGGGGCTCTGCGGACTCAAACGCCTGCGGTGGTGGTGGTGGTGGTGGCGGCGGCGGCGGCGGCGGGGGAAGATGAGGCTCCTCGGGGCACAGCACCCCCCGAGCATCCTGGAAAACGTAGTCGTGCAAGACGGTGTCCGCCGGGACAAGCGGTGGCTCTGGCTGGGCCGGCAGTGGAGGGGCGGGGAGATCAGGCGTGAACCCCTCACCGGTACCCTCCATGGCAGCAGAATCGTCGCTGCTGGAAGAATCTGTGTCCAGTGTTCCCGTCATGGGCTCGTCAGAGAGCTGAAGGTCTGTGGAGTCGCCGCGAATATTTATATTAAAAAAGAAGTACATGCAAAAATCAAATACACCTTTAAATGTTTTGTATCGATCGAAAGAAACAACATAGCTAAACGTTGTATTTAATTCAGTGGATCGCCAATAAAAATGTATATAGTCGCAGCTGTTGCAACCCGATACGTTCCATTAGTCTGTTTGTAAACGGATGGCGTAAGTTTTGGTTAAAGTGCGACCTAAAAATAATGTATGCGTTAACAAAAGATAATATTTATGAGTTGATGGATTGATCACAAGTTGATTATTAACACGGTTAAGTTAAGACACAAAGGGTTAACACACTGGCAAACTTTAAACCAAGCAAATGTGGCCCTCTGACAACTTAGCGCCATTGGCGACGAACGTGCTACCATTAACAAATGCTCACTCTCAATTTAACTTTAAAAAGGTATATACATTTATATTCACATCACTTTCACATCTCAGCAATGTAAAACAATAGCGGAAAACATGCGGTATTGGGTCGGAAAAAAAAAGTCATATGATTTAATGTTAGATGTTTCGGTATCAGAAAGGCCTCCGTCTCTCGTCCCAGTGAATAGCCTGCACCAGAAAGCTCTCCAAGCTAGCTCCAGTTGCTAACTTAGCTAGCATTTGCTAACTTAGCTAACTAACGCGCATGGCTTCGCTCATATCTAGAAGCATCGCAATTACTCGAAGCTTCGCTGCGTTGTTCAGTTTAATGGATATGATAAAAGGTTCCACAATCTTACCAGTATCGTCCATGAAATTTCGGTCAAACTAATGTGTGGCTATTTCAGTTTCTTAATCAATCCAGCGATGACCAGCAGAGCTTCATTCTCGGTAACTTCACGGAAGCATGGGCGAGGAAGGACACGGCGTGCACATGCTCATTGGCAGGCTGTGGCAGGGGGCGGTGCTCGCCCTCCACACTTTCATACAGTTCGTACATTATGACAAAATGTTTTGTTACTTTGTTAGTATTTTTCCAATCAGTTAATGTATGAATTAAATGCAGTCGTTTTTTTTAATGTTATTACGTTGTATTTAGTCGATACGTTGTTATTACATTGGATAACTTAATTTATTTACTTAGTTAATTGCACCTCATGGGCAAATATTTTCACTTTAAGGCCACATTGAAAATGCCAGAGAATTTTCGCGGGCCACAATACCTTTTAACCAACATGCTAAAACATTAAAAAATAAAACACAAAACAGCTCAATTTGTTAACTTGCAATGCATATTCATGCATATACAAGCTTTTCCTATGCAACACCATTTTCATAATCAAACGTAACAGCTCAGCAATAAATAAAGTAACATTCTGCAGAGCTCGTCAATAATTTTATTTTACAAGCATTAGGCTCGTGTATATTTTTTATAATAAGCCATGCTGTGTTTTTGTAGGTAGAATACGAGCATTTCATAGGCCTACTCAGTTCAAAAGATGCATAATTGAGACATCTGGATATTCCCCCTCCCACAACCTCCACGTCAAAACTGAAGCCGACAATGCACACAGATATGAATGGGTAAAAAAAAAAAAGAAATAAACTATTTAGCCAACCAACCTCTTGAAACATTTAATGTCGCTACGTGTCTACAATGTCTAAAATGGGGTGCTTGCGAGCCTAATAATAGCAATTGGGAGATTCTGGATACACAAAGAGGAACTCAAATGGCGCCTGTTTCTAACGTTCGACCGGTCTGCGCTCCGGGCTTTTGTGCGTGCGTGTGTGCGTGCATGTGTGCGTGCGTAGAGAGGAAGTGGCGGGGGATCTGGGTCCGCACCTTTTCCGGTAACACACCACCGCCGCTGCTGGGACTGAACGGTCGGAGAGAGAGAGAGAGAGAGAGAGAGAGAGGGTGAGAGAGAGGGTGAGGGAGAGAGGGAGAAGGTGAGCGAAGAGAGACGCGTCGACATTGGGGACGACGGGCTGCAGGTATCGCTGTCGTCGTACGATGTCTTTTGTAGGGTATTTTATAACACGCGGGGCATTTCGCCCACAGAGCTGAGCTCGACGACCTAAAGTTGCGCTTTACTGACACCCCTCCCTTTTCCGAACCGCTCTTGTGTTACAGGGGAAGAGCGGAAAGTCGGATGAATCAGTGACCTTTTGAACGTTCTACCTCTGGATGTCCCGGTTCGGAGCCTGGAGGTAGTGTTTTTCAAGTGTCCTTCGTTCAAATTAACGGGACATATCCACGGTGTGCTTGATTTTTTTTATCGATTGGAATTAGCCTATCTAAGGGCAAGTGTGGACACCCCGGCGGCCAAGGAGGAAGTCGGACCTCTGGGCTTGAATAGGGCCTAATTTATCGAGCGCAACTAAACGAGGGTTTCCCGGAACAAACCAAACGGAAGAAATTCGTGTTTATTCGTCGGGTCCATATATGCACGCCCCTCGATTTTACAAAGAGAACCAGCATTTTGAACTGCAAAGTAAGTCTACTCAGTCTTGTTTGACATAGGCTAGCTACAGCTCGCATGCCATAGTGCAAAGCAGTGGGGCATGAACATAGACATCGACCCTCTTCCGTTAAGCCTACGTAAGCACAATATAACATTGGATTTTCGTAGTCCACTGCTCGGCTCAGGACTTTGCCTTCTCAGGAGAGTTTACGGACTTTTTGAACATTGACAGCTGTGTCCAACCCCTTTTGACGTCACGTGGGTATCTCGCTCGACTCCAGGCTGTATACTTGGAATAAAACTTAACTCTATTGAAACTTAAGCCTACTTGAAAAATATAAAAAAATTATAATAGAGAGAGGTTCTATTTTTTTCTTCTAATAAGGATAATTTATGCCCAGCCAACACGATGGGGAAAATGCTGTCAAAGATCTTTGGCAACAGGGAGATGAGAATATTGATGCTTGGACTTGACGCCGCCGGCAAGACCACCATCCTCTACAAGCTGAAGCTCGGCCAGTCGGTCACCACCATCCCGACTGTGGGCTTCAACGTGGAGACGGTGACCTACAAGAACGTGAAGTTCAACGTGTGGGACGTGGGTGGCCAGGACAAGATCCGGCCCCTGTGGCGACACTACTACACCGGCACGCAGGGCCTAATCTTCGTGGTGGACTGCGCCGACCAGGACCGGATAGACGAGGCGCGACAGGAGCTCCACCGCATCATCAACGACCGGGAGATGCGGGAAGCCATCATCCTGATCTTCGCCAACAAGCAAGACCTGCCGGACGCCATGAAGCCCCACGAGATCCAAGAGAAGCTGGGTCTGACACGCATCAGGGATAGGAACTGGTATGTGCAGCCGTCGTGCGCCACCACGGGGGACGGACTTTGCGAGGGCCTAACTTGGCTCACGTCGAATTACAAATCATAATGCTCCCTCCCATCTGCCTTCTCCTTTTCGATCTGGACTATTTTATAGGCTTCAAGTGAACAGAAATCATTTGAAAACTTGTGTATGTTGGGGTGGGGGACCATGCAATCCGAAGCAATTAACGACAAACGTGTCCTCTCTTTCTGAGTGTATATCAAAGGGAGGTGCAATTATATTCTTTACTTTTTCTTCTTTTTTTATAATGACGACTTGCCTATAACCCAGATTTCCTTTACACAAATGGAGAATTGCTTATGCCTGCTTTTTATTTCTTTAGTTATCTTTGCTTTTGTATTAGTCCACATCCTGTATGATTAGTGCTGTCTAAATATACCATAATCATATTTTCAGAGTTGACTTTTTTTCCCCTGCTTTGTATACGTTTCTGAGGGCCTGTGGAATTTGGAGCATACATTTATACGTTCGCTGTCATAGATGACTGCACCGACTCATCTTAGAGTATTCTCACGACCCGCGCTGAGTTCAAAGGGTGGCAAAGTTAGAATTTCTCAGGACAGGACGTCGTAACCTGTTCACACCAGAAACTATGGACAAAGACGGGCATATATCATCGCATTTCCATAGTCTAAACTGCCATCACTGTCTAAGAGTGTATAGTGCGGACATTTAGGGACCCATTTTCATCTTGATTGCTGCCTACTGAGATGACAGAGGTATTGTGTTGGTGGTTTTGTCCTGTGCAGTGGTCCATCCATGCTGTCTGCTGTGGAGGTCTGTGTGAAATACACATGTGTAGATGCTGGACACAGACACTGTGATATGCATTTTGTTTTGTTCTTTTTGAGGGGATCTGAAGTTTGTCACAACTTTCCTCCTCTTCACCCCAAGAGCTTCCATTACATTTGAGTATTAGTTGCAGTTGCCTTCTGGAGAGATGAAAATGTGGGTATCCCAAAAGACCAAAAAAAACAACAAAGAGGAAAATAATACAGCAAAAAAAAACACACAAGAGAAGCCTGTTATCGCGGCAGCATGTGTTTTTATATACTGCCGAGTATAACCTGTCTAGGGGACCGGGTGGCTGAGGCGCTGGGCTGAATGTCCAGGCTCTGGCGAGGGGAACAATCAGGTCCACACCCCTGGTGCTCTGTAGTGACAGGCTTCTCCCTCCTCTTGACCACCCATCACATCTGCCTGTATGTTTGATGTCATACGGGCAGACGGTCTGACACACCAACCTTATGTTCATAGGGGGTAGATGAACATGTTTTATTTTTGTTCTATTTGCTTTGCTGAGGGATAATGATAATAAAAAAAAACAAATATCAACATCAAAGTGAATCTTTTTCAATAAAAATGTGGACCTATGGTAGCTATTATCCTTTTTATATGAATACAGTTCACGGTGTTTAAAACTAACATAAAAAAGGAAGTGAGATTGTGACACGGAAAGTAGAAAAAATAACTGATCTCGGGCCTGCTTTTGCTAGTTTCCTTTCTGCTCTTGAGTCACTGGCTGTGAATAAATAATGACATCTCTAGTTTCGAGGTGGTGATTGTCAGCTCCGCCTGTATAGTGTGTCAAACGTCTCGTGTGTTGGCTCGGCATGGCACTTTGCAGTCCCTCCGACGTCCTCGTGAGAAGTTGGCAGGTGAAAAAACCTGTAGTTTTTACTCTGTTCGAGTTAAAACACATTTTCAGTGAAAAGGCTTTATGGCAGTATATGGCATTGAAGGAATCTTCCATCTGTCATTGACTCAGCAATTGCAGATAGCCACAAGGTCACAGAGCACTAAGGACATCTACTTAAAACGAGAAGGAAAAAATAATACATATTTTAAAAATCATTAAAAGTGACATGTTTACTGTTTAAAGTGGAAGTGTTTTACAAAGGCTGAATGTTACATTAAAGCCCCTGCTACTGTAGATGTAAGCAAAGATTACCTCTGGGTTTCCTGTTAAATCCAGTGCTACAAAGTTAGAAAACTATACAGCACCTCACCTGTAGAATATAAATATTTTTTTTGGTTTCTTTGCCACCGTGGAGTTTTTCAACTTCTAACAAGAATATGACAATGAAATAGAAGCACTTTAAATTGTTATTCTGCAAAGCGGACTTCCTGGGTCCCCATTTTGGTTTGCCATGGTTACCCATTACTAATGAGTACCTCCTGAGCGGGTTTACACAGCAACACGGTTTTCAGAAGCCCTCCGGAGCAGAATTCTCAACTTGAGGTGCTTAGCTAACAAACAGCCTTGCTGCTATACGTGAGAATCTAATATACCAGCAGCAAGGCTGTTTGTTAGCTGAGCGGGGAACTGAGAACGTACGACGATGATGACATACTTGTTTGACGAGCCAGGTATTAGTGACAACCACCATGCACAGGATAGCTTAGGCCTGGCTTTATGTGTGACCAGGGTATAAGCATTAACATGACTCAGGCCTTCATCATCGTGCATTTGCCAGCAGAGAGAGGTGGTGTGTAGGTGCGTGCTACGCAGCAGTATGTATGGCATGCAGAGAGCCAGGAAGTGCTCCACAATCTCACGTGAAAGTCACGATAACATTCGCCCAGAGCCATTGTTGACAAGTTGCTCAAGCTTTGGTTTTCAAAATGTCTATGCACACCCTTAGGTTTGACCAACAGCGTTTATGTTTGAATGTGTAACTAGTGTAACTAGTGAGCTGTTGTCACATGGAGCCCCTGTAAAACAACTGCTGTGGGTCGGCTTTTAAACGTTTATGGCCCCTTCGTGACCTATTGTAAAACATGTTTTTATTTTGTCTTTACGTGGTCAAAGATAGTTTGCAATGAAGGGCGATGTAGAACTATAAGGGAACGTGTGCGCTGTATCTTCCTGCGTGCTGGAATGAACCCGTTAGCTCGTGCACTGTTTGTTCTGGCTCTGCTGATGTGGAGTTTGACCCTGCGCTGCGTGGGGGGGAGGGATACATTGTGACGTTGGCAGACCAAATAGTTACCTTAATAATAACCTTAGATATCTTACTAGTTTTAAAGGTGTAGTCAGGTATTGTAATCCAGTGCACTTTTTGTCGAATTCAGCTAATATCGCCTCACGGTCAGTTAGCTGTCCCTTCTGTGTGTATGCCGAAATAAGTATCCGGTGTTTCTGCACAGCCCTGGTTTTGTAAATGGGAACACAAACATTGGTGCAGACCGCACCACACAACACTATCCGGGTTTTGCCGATGTGTGTCCAGTGTGGGTTGGAAGGGGGCGGAGCTTGTGAGGGAGCGTCCATGTGGGACTGAAGGGAGAGGTGTATCTGTTTGTTGATATTTGAACGCAACATCCAATCTGCCTCCAGCATATCACTGACTCCACCTTTAAAGTGTTGTTTTTTTTTCTTTGTGGTAGTAACTAAATAAGGCTGCGCTGTGACGAGACACATACATGCTCATGTTAATATTGACAAAAGTCCAGTTTGTAATAAAAATCTCGATTTTATGGTCTGAAAATGGCTCTACACATCATATCTGTTAAAAATGGCCCTAGGACAGGGGTGGGGAATCCTGGTCATGGGGACCCACTGCCCTGCATGATTTGGATGTCTCCCTGCTGCAATACACCTGATTCATATGAATGGCTAGTTAGAAGCCTGATAACATCGGGCAGGGAGACATCCAAACCCCACCCGTCCTAGGACTGGTGCGCTTGGTCCACTCGTGTCAGGGGGTTTAAAGTTGTGCAGTGGGCGGAGTCAGGCTCAGAGCTGGGCTGCCGTTGCACGTTCAACACGTGCACTACTCATCCCTTCCGTTCCGTGGCAGGATGTGGGATGTGAAAGTATCACAAGGAAGTGTGTTGTCCCCCACGTGCATGCGCACACACACACACTACTATATGCCCATGTCACGTGGCGGGGGAGGGGCAGTGGAAGGCGCGTGGCGATGACCTTCTCTACGGCTGTCACTCACTAGTCATCATCAGTAGCCAGATGTTGTATCAGATGTTCAGCACAAATCACTTCTGGGGCCATACACTACGGCAGGGCTGTTCAACTCCGGTCCCGGAGGGCCGCACCCTGCTTTAGATCTCTCCCTGCTCCAACAGGCCTGATTCAAATGAATAGGTCGTTATCAGACAACCTTGAATCAGGTGTGTTGGAGCAGGGAGAGATCTAAAACGTG
>JAODTR010000017.1:1722837-1738416 GCA_025399935.1 Amblyopsis rosae
CCCCCCCCCCCCCCCCCCCCCCCCCCCCCCCCCCCCCCCCCCCCCCAAAAGAGAGTTGGAACCTACTTGGAAATATCTGGCTGAGAAATTCCACTTCCTCTTGGAAGTTGCGATGAGGAAACTCCTGATGGGTTGGCTTCGTGAAGTTCTTTCGCGAGTAGAAGAAATTCTGTGCAAAGTGAGAAAAAAAAAAGTTTGATTGAAATTATTAGATTTTCCGACAACATTTACCCTGCATTCACACAGCAATTTTGTAGCTCATTGTAGCCAAGTTGTTTCTCAGCCATGGCTTACAGGCATGTTTGTCCCGTCTCTCAGAGACCAGAGTTCCCCACCCGTGTTAATGTGCCAATTACTGCAATTCACTTGGCTGTGTTCATGCATTCAATAGAAGTCCAGAGAATACAGTGCAGGGATCGACATTGTACATTTTGGCCATCAACGATGCACATTCAGTGGCCCCCTTAAGTCATTTGTTAAATGTTATGCTATAGTATTGTATGATACATTTAGGATAAATTCCACAGATTATCAAACTGTTGGCGTTAAAGATAAACAGTCAAATTCCCGTCCTACAGTGTCACGATTTTCATTATCAGCGTCGCCTTTTCCCTGAGCTCTGAGCGGGTTCTCTCCGGTTTAGCTCAGTGTGTGGCGTGCATAAAAACTAGGTAAATAGCGTCCAGAATCAACTGAAGTTAGCAGCAACAGTCTCCCAGACACACCATGCAATGTGGTTTGTTTTGCGACAATGAACACGATATAGCGGAAGGACAGCGCTGAGATCTCCAAAATAGAGATCTCAGCAGTCAGCCCGCTTCACGGCACACACTGAGCAGGACGTCCGCTGTAGTAGTAGGTTCGCTAAAGGCAAGGTGGATGCCGGGGTAAAAATGTGTACATCACTTTTTTTTTTTAGACTTGTTCCAGAATTCGCGCGATCTAACGTAGCGATAATAGATTTTATATAACCATTATTCATAGCATATTGCTTGTCTGAATTATTGTCAGCATGCATGTTAAAGCCTATTCATGATTCTAAAGCCTCAACTGTCCCAAACATGCTAGACTAATGTTAAAAGCCTAAGTCTACTACACAATCAATGTGTATGTTTGCAAGTATTCTAAATCATGAGCAGGTTTTTTTATTTATTGTGTAATGTAATACATATACACACACGTATATAAAAATAGTTTGGTACTGCACTAAAGGAGATAATTGAATTTGTGGCACAGGGCGATTTCTTCGTTTAACTGTACAATCAATATAAAAATTGCCTATGATTTTATTATTCCTGTCCCGCCCACGGGATTTATAGAAGAACGTATTCCCATGTAACGCGTATCCCATGTGACCCAAGGGAATCTCAACAAAATGTCAGGCTCCAATTGTCACCCTTGTGCTCATTGAAATGAAGGAGCAGGCTGTCACTGGCAGTGTGGATGTACAGACATTTGGGCTATAAACATTGCATTCTAACCTCGATGGCATCAAAGCCACAGTACTCCCTGGCGAGTTCCAGCAGAGGCACCAGTGCTTGCAGTAAGAGGGTGGTTCCACATGTCTTCAAAATGAAACGTCTCTTGGAGACAAACATGCTACTCTCACTGTACAAAAAGAAGAAAGCACAAGAGAACCGTTAAAACAGCAAATAAAAAGACATTGAGCCATCAGTTAGAGTATGCTTTCCCAGAAAAAAAAAATAACACCATTTCACATAAAAAGACATGAAAGTGAGATGAGCCTCATTAAAATCTCAGGCACAAATTATCATGTTCTCATATTTAGTGTTTTACAGTAGATCAAGTCCATGGCATGCCAAACTATGAAACAGTAATTTCACTGGGAGCCTTTGTGAATTAGGAGCCTTCAAACTAATAAACTCAGCCTGAGAATAAATGCAACGCGATGGAAAAGTCAGGCACCTGACTTCACCCTATTACACTGCTTGCTGCTCCATTCTGCGACCACGTAACAGGCAGAGAATTTAAAATGCCTTCGCATATGCTACACCAGTATAAATTCAGGCAAAGTGCTTTGGGGAGTACTGCCATTGTTGGTCAAGACAGATACAATATTAACTAATTTAAGATTGGAACAAAGTTAAAAAGAATTTCCTGTACCAAAAAACACATTAGGGGTGAGTGACAAGGCAAGCAAGGCAAAGTGTATATGCAATACAATATAGCCCTTCTGAGGAAAGCCTCAAAGCATAAACTGTTAATGAAGTATGCCCATTTTTGGTTAATCCAGTGAGAAGTACAGAGTACATGATGTGGAATCAGACCGCAGTGTCAATAACATTTACAGTGTGTGCCATGGCATAAACACAATTTTTTCTATCCATAGTCTAGGCCTAAACACTAGTCAGCTGGCATGCAAGAGGAAGGCACACCATCTGCACTTGAAGTAGGGCTGGACAATATTACAGAAAATCTAAATCACGATTAATTGAACCTCGATTACTGAGCAATTATTTTTCCTTTGAGTTCTCCATTTGCTTCCATGCAGCCGTGTGGACGGGGTAGAGTCACGTGACTACACACGCGGTAGTTAACAGTATAGTTTTTACTTACGAGCAGGATCATTTAGTTTTGCTAGCAAAGCGCCAGCACATTAAATAAAGTCTACAGGAGAATTATTACATTGACAGTCAATTATGTACTTACCCTGCTGTGTTATTACCCGGTAGTACTGTGCCATCTGTAAAGTTGTAGAAGACCTACATAGATTAAAAGTAAACCCACCTTGTTTTATATAGCATCTGTCATGTACATAGGAGTCTGTTCTGCTGATACGAGCCAGTGACGCGAAGTTTAGATTCGATTTACGTCCGTCGTCGTGGTTACTATTGATAGTAAGACAGCAGCGTTTTTCTCAGTAGAGATTACTTTTTTATTGCAGTCTATGGACTATTGCTGTGCCTGGGATTGTCACGATTTCAAGAGTGTCCCGTGTCCAGGTCCCAACAAATATGTCGGGACCAGATATATCCGATAACGATGCATAACGAACTATTAAATAACACATTGCGCATGTGGAGGAGGGCAGATTGGATAATCTAGTAACTTGCCAAACATGGAAACAAAATACAGAGGTAAGCCATTTAAGCAAACATTTTGATAGTCTTAACCCATCAGGAATAGGCTGTAGGTCCCGAACTTAATGTCCATGCGTTTTGCTGGGTAGCTAGCACGATTGGTTTACTTTGCAGCAGTAGCACTAGCGATGCACCACGCAATATACAGCTTGTAGGCTGGCAGGTTAAACTTCAATCATAAGATATGAATCTGCCTCACCAATGTTTCTGATCACGAGCTGCTACTCCGCTCCACTGCGGGGCAGGCATGGCTCACTCCACACACGGAGCTCAGCGAGGGAAAGAGACAGCGCTGGAGAGTTGGGAGAGCTGACGAAAACTACACATTACTGGAAGTGCAATAAAAGCTTCGTCAGTAAAAAGCCAACAAGAGTAATTCGCGCAAAATACAGAGACACCAAATGACGAAAATGATTGCAGTAAAAGTGTGATTTTCGCTAAAGCATAATTTAAGACTGTAGATGTTTTTCTATAGTCATAAGATGCATAAGGTTTTATCGCACCGCCCTAGTTTCGGCTAATCGCCCAGCCCTAACTTGAAGTTAGTATTGTACTGCAAGCAGCCAGCCACACCTTGCATGCTAGCCACTACACCAACATTGACAGTGGAGAAAGATTGTTGGAAGGCAACTATAAAAAACACCTCCCTTCAGTGCAATAGAGCGCTCCCCCAGAAGCTCTGTCCCACACACTGGAAACGCACCGAGAAGGCTAGGATATTGTGTGCGGCCTGCACCACATTATGTTCTTATTTACAGAGCCAGAACCGTGTAGAAACACTGGAATGTTAGTTTCAGCATGCACAGGCAGCTAGCAGACTGAGGAGATATCCTCTGAAAAGTGTATTAGCTTACAATGTCTGACTCGATCTGTACCCGTCTAGTACCCATTTCACAACAGATCGCTAATGGCGTGACACTGGAACAACATGACAAGTTACCAAGCATTGTTAGGGGGACACCTTCACATTCTAATTAACATGGCCTACTATTGGACGTTAGAAGCTTAAAATGTATAGCGTTTGTGCAATACATGTGCACAAATTAAAACTACAAAGACAGTGGAAGCCCATGGCCCTGAACCAGTATGGACCCTTTAGCCACATAAAAGGGGGGGGAATGGCTGCCTTCTAGTCTGCCTTGTCAGACCACGGCAGAACATGAAAGGATGGGGGTGCTCACCTGAGTATATAAGCTTCCTGCTTGTCAGTCTTCGTCACACTTATGATCAAACAATGCACATTCTCCAGGAGTTTGTCCCACTCAAACCTGAACATTAGCAGAGTAAAAGGAAACGGTTAGCAGCATACTACAGCGCACCTACATACTTGCATGCCATCTAAGAAAAGGAAAAAAAAAAAGTTTTGGCAAGCTGTATATTACATAAGCACCAATGAACAAGTGTTGAGCAAGGTGGTAGTTCACCGGGAACACATTCTTGCTTCCTAAAATAGCTGTAGACAAGAGGCTTCAGGCATGTGATGTGAATGCAGAGAAGCTGTGGCGCTAACCGGATACAAAACTATTCAAATTATGCAAGCTCTTAATAAAACATGTATTGCACGATTTCCTTTTGGGAGCAAATTGAGTAGTTTACAGTCACCTCCAGAAAGAACCATCATTAAGTTTGAATATTCTGCTCTCGTCTGTATCAATGTAGACGTGCATGGCTCTCAATGGGACACAGTGACAGCAGCAGGCAATACAGACAGACCATTTCTCTGCTTAACAACAGGCAGGCAGTGCATGTGAGTGATTGAGAGACTCTGCGCCACCTCCCCCTTCATTGCAGCAGTCTCTACTCAAGGACAGCTGCAATGTAGTAGCAGCCACATCAGGTTTCCACTACAACCTTGGAAGGGCAGCCTGGACTGCTAGCATAGCGCATGCTGGAGAGAGCATGCCCATTACGGAGCAGAGAAGAGACTGGCGGAGCAACATAGTGAAGAGCGCCATGCCTGCTCAATATGGAATGCACTAGTGGTGAGTGTTGCACAATACGCCCCCCCCCCCCCAAGCGAAATGAGGCAGAGGTGCGTGAATTACCCCAGCCCTTCTGGTGGGTCGCATATATAGAATTGCTTTGTGCACATCTGAATGTGAAATGGGCCTTCAGCATGCATGGTTATTAATCAGTCATTAGAGACTGTACAATTTGTGACATTGCTTGCAGGGAAACGCGTACCACATGTAGCGGTCGTGTTTACAAGCCAGTGATGGCTACATCAAAATGAAGCCCTTTGCACTTTCTGGAAGCACTCAAATTGAACTGACAACTCTTAGAAAGCAGCCAGCTGGAATCACTTTGTAAATATAAAGATGTGGATTATGCATTGAGGGTTTAGTACAGGAGCCATCATGCTGGGCAACACAGCATATTGATGCACCTGTCAAATGTTGGAACACTGGTGTAACAACATACCAGCTCCATGCCACAGCTCTGGTTCAGCTCCCATTTAAGATACGACATTTCTGGTTATGGAGACTTCATTCAAGTAACGAACGGATTAAACTAGAGAATTAACAGTCAGAACAACCATATCCTAGTTTCCAAAACATAACAGTGCCATCATGGTCTATAGAAAGGGGGACAAAGCTAAACACTTGAGGTGCCTGACAAATATATTTTTACACAGTTGACAGCGATAAGACACGAGTACTAAAACTGAATGTCTATTTTCTGAATTAAAAATATCATAGCTAGATCTGAGACGTATGGACACCCAGTGCAGAAGGCAAATAAACAAGATCCCATTTGAATCTGATGCCCCTGTGGACTTATTTGGACATTGGATGTGTTCCAGCAGGCCTTATTCCGACACTGCCTCTGAGCATTAATATTGCCCGGCTGAAGATGAATGATAGTCCTTACTGGCCACATATTTATTAAAACCGACTGAATGTAAAATTATGCTTGCAGCTTGTTGTCGATCCCATTTACTGATAACCTCTAATACGCAAGAGGAGACAAGCCTTACAATCTGTAATATCGGTAGCCAAGTTTGGGGGCAACCAATCAGTTGCGGGTACCAGACATTGTAGACACTTTGCCACACAGCCAGATAGGCTACAACGATACTACATAATCTTACTGGTTTATGTTAAAAACGCCCCAAAAGACCTGACAATCAGACATCATGATGGCAGTGTATGTGAGCACCTGCAATAGTTTAATGTATGACAACTTTAAAATAAATCCCAATGTTCTAACCAGAAAAAAAAGAAACGTGTTTGATAGAGCACCTTATCCAGTGCAAGCACATGCGTTTTTAGTTAGACATGTTACGATTGTTCATTCATGCCAAGTAGCGCTTTGGCCATCCCAAAGCTTGCACTATTTCAGTAAAATTGTTGTGTGACGCCAATGGACATAATACTCAGTTTAAACAACATTATATTAGTAATTGTATCAGTCTATCTTCATCATCTCTTGACCTAACGAGCACGCGGTAATGACCACGTTTCTTGAATAGGCCCTAGCACTAGCATGACGCAGGAAGAATAATAGTCAAGTAAAAACGCATATATTGTTCTAAAATTTATACATGACTTATTTCGAGATCAATCCGACCCATGAATACATTCGCTCGATTACATACTTTATTACAAAAAAGGAGGGCTAATGTGGCGTGCGCGTGGATTTAGAAGGCCAGACCGCGTACAGAGTTACCGTACAGCATAAAACAAAATCGCGTCGATTGTACAACACATGCAGATTGAAATTTGGCCGTAAAGCAGCGCAGTTAAACATGCGGGTCTGGGCTTTAAATATGATAATTTAAAGTCACTAGCTCCGACTTTCATTTGGTCACACCAAAGTTAGCTGTCATTACAAGCAATGCTTTGCGCTTTTGAACATCGGGTAACTATGGCTAACGTCGTTTTAACAGACTGAATGGGAGAATTACGGTAGACGAGAATGAATGACTCAGCTACCAAGTGAGGGGGAAGGCCATTTTAGAGTGACGACGTTGGCTCTCTCTATGGCTCCTCTAGTAAACGCTTTCTGGAGCTGTGCGAAGACGAATGATAATAAAACAAGTATGGAAGGGGTTCGAACCAACAGGTTGACATGAGTGTTATGTAATACCGACTCATTTATGCTTCTATTAGTATTATAACAAAACGTGAAGAATGCTATGTCCAGCAGAGCGTGACATGCCAATCGACGTGCATAAGGCAGGGGGGGACGACACAACAAAGTGAACTACTCTTAATAAAAAGGATGCATGGCAATCACAAACCTTGGTATAATGCGGAGGTCCCCGGTACCTTTGGTCTCATCTTGCCGGGAGAACCACACCTCCAGTAGCTTCTCAGTACCCTCAAAGAAGTGTGCACCATTCTCTTCCATCGTGAGACAACAGACCCCAACAACAGAAAATAAACGCCGGTTACGTTGATTTGCTCAAGTCCTTGCTTGATCAATATAATTTATTAAGTACAGTCCTTAGACAATCCAGGTGTTATTTCTTGGTTTTGCCGTCTTCCCTTTTACAGAGAATACCGTTAGCGAGTGCTAGCTAATATCGCCGGCCATACTGTGTAGAGCGCTGAATGACGGTGAGCGTTGAAGTTTTATTTACCAGGCCTGTTACGTCACTTGTCATTAAACCAACCAGATCTTTAGGATCTTGCTCGCAAACCTATGATTAGTTAGAGAAACTGTCAACGTGGGAAAGGGTTGGCGATAGATTTACAGCACTATCTTTTTTGATGCATGCCTAAATGTGCCTAGCAATTCTCTGCAAGTTTATTAAACCATCATTGAAGAATTGCAGCAATATCATACGCAATTGCACATCGCGTACCAATTTTGACATCAGAATTAGTGGACGGTTAATAGCCGACACTTCTAGAAATTAGATCTATAAAATGTCAATAAAGAAAGAAAGAAAGAAAGATCCAACAGCATTGGTATGAAGTATGTATGAATTGTCCTATTCATATAAGATCCACTAGCCTACCGAGGAAAAAATAAATAATTTGACGTAAATAGTTTGGGTATAAAATACAATAGCCTACAAGACATGCAAACCACATATCCTGCTTTTTCATGGGTAAGTGCAGAAACTGCAGCACAAAACGCGGGTTGTAGTTTGTGAAAGCCTTTACTTACATAACTGAATTGCGCTGCTATTTTACACGAAACTACATTCCCCAGCAAGCTTTGCGTGCCAATTATAAACGTCAACGAGCCAGTGAACATTAAGCGGAGCAGACCAAAATCCCAAACAAGGAAATGGTGGGGGAATAAAGCGGCCAGATTATTTAATTAATGCATGTAATAATTAATATTTTATTTTATTGTAAATTAAGACGTATTTATGGGTTAAAATGGATTACGACTTCAAAACAAAGCTCGCGGCCGAGAGAGAGCGAGTAGAAGATCTTTTCGAATATGAAGGTTGCAAAGTGGGTCGAGGCACCTACGGGCACGTTTATAAAGCTAAGCGCAAAGACGGGTAAGATACTGTGAACGCTATTGTTTACTGAAAATATGATCGCAGAAATTGTTTTTTAAACGCATTTCTATTGTGTCTTGTACAGGGAATTGATTTGAACCTCCCATAAGGTTACCCGTGTGTCTGTTTTTGTTTTCATGTACGCACTCGTTCACTCACATCGGTCCTCCCCCAAAACAACACCGTGGTCCTGTTTATTTTTGACAGACTATTCGTGCGATTGAATAGTTTGCAATAGAATTTTAATTGTGAAATCGTACGCATCGTCGCGGTAGGCTACTTTATGTTCGTGTTATTCCGAAGCAATTCTTTTTATATGTCGTGATCTTACGTTACGCAAAACTTTTTTTTAGTCAAGCAGCGTTGTGTTTATCTTTCATGTTAGGTCATATTAACATGCACATTCTAATAGCCAAGAATAACATGTCGGCTATAGTACACTGGACACATTTTTAACATGAAAAATGTAACAATGTAACAACATACTGGGTCCATACTACATTATATTCGCTCACATCACAATAATAGCCATTCTTCACAGACATACGGACTTATTTTGACTTGAATGTATGGCTGTAACAGGAATGCAACAACTGTTGGGCCTTGCCAAGTGCTAGCTATATGGACATTCTATGAATTATCAATGTAACTTGTAAGGGAACGTTAATCTTTACTTAAATTATTGCTAGCTAATTCATAGGCGATTATTTAATAGCCAGATAAAATTTGATTAATGTGAAAGTCATGACATGCATGAAAAAAATAATGGATAAGTAGAATATAGTATTTTAACTATTGAAAACTAACTGTTGTGATATTAAATATATCTTATTTGGAAGAAGCATACCTTATTTAAAGTGTTTTATTTTATAGCATTCACTAAATGTTGATTCAATTGGCAAAGCAATGAGAAGTAGAAAAACATTATAGAGAAGCTTACACATTTTTGAAAACCAGTAACGCTTGCGGTGCCAAACCTGACACTGGGTCAGTCATTTATTTGAATTTGCTTTAGACTACATTTATGTTTTGTAAATATGACGTTCATAGCCCAGATGTTGGAAAGAATTGTGTACCGTCTATGGAGCTCAATGAGGATTTGAAATGTCTGTTAATGAATGGCCATCCCTCATCGTAAATTAGGCAGGAGATGGATATGATCCGAGAACCACCAGGACATGTTTGATACACGAGAGCTGCTTGCATAATGAGCGTATTATTAGATAATGTCTGAAGACTCTCTTCACATTTTAATCTTGGCCCTTTCTCCACAGTTGTGAGTGGAATATGCCGTATTTCCACTTAATCCTCTCCATAGGTCTCAGGCCAAGTTATCTACAGCACCGGAACATCACTTATCTCAAATAATAAATAGTTGTCTGTAGTGCAGTGTGCTGAACATGCTCAGTCTTGCATTGAGGCTCATGTTTCACTTGTTATAACTATATAACAGTTGTTATATAATAATTGTTTTATAGTAGCGAAGGCTCCACAAGGGCATGGGCTAAATCACAATGCTAATGTGTATTAAGTAGGCATGTCGTTTCAATGTAGAGCTTGTGTTTCAGGCTCAGGAGAGAGGAAATGCTCAGCTTGTATTTCTAATAGCAGCGATTCCTCTGTTCCCTGATCATTGGCAGCCGACCATCCCGTCCTCCCGTCTCTTATGGTTCCTTTGAATTGCTTTCATCACCACCCTATTAACCTACATTCTGTGTTGTGCACCAACAATGTTAAACATGAATAGAAATAAATTGTTATCCCATGTCAATTCTGTGTATTCTTTCTTTGAAACTCTACAGGAAGGATGAAAAAGAATATGCACTGAAACAAATAGAAGGCACTGGAATCTCGATGTCTGCCTGTAGGGAAATCGCTGTGAGTCAAACAAATGTTTTTATTTTAATGTTTTGCTTTTACTATATGCTCCTATAATGTGATAAATGTTACACTTCTCAGTTTGTGTCTGGTATTGCCTTTGTGTACTTGGAAACCAATGTTACAGCAACATTGTTTTGGTTTAACACTCGGACCACACATGCCCCTACCACAGCTGTCTGACACATTGTTCTAGGGCTACACGATTATAGCCAAAATTATAATTACGATGATGTTGATCAGTATTGAGACAACAATTATTTGTCACATTTATTGATTGATTTTAGGGACAACATATTTCTGTTGCAATTTTACATTTAAATACACAGACTTCTTCACTTTGGTATTGTGCTACATTCCTGATAATGGGCAAATCTTTGCACCAAAATAATAGTGGTTCTTAAAGTGCATAATCTACCACATACCACATAGAAATAAAATTGTACCCAAAATATATGCCAATTAAAAATAAATATGCTATAACAGAATGCTCCCAAATTAAAACAAATCATCAAAAACAATATCGTCTTTACAGGTTTCTTGCAAGAAACACCAACCTGTCAACATTTTCTGGCATGAGAGACAAGCGAAGACAGGTCATTACATTTCCGCCAAATCCCCCCTGGTGGCTAGCTGTATCTTTAAGAACTGCTTGATTTTATATGTAGCAGTGTTTTGTTAATATCAAAGTTGTCTGTTAATGTTAATATCAAAGTTGATCATGTTAATTTAATTGTGAGAAGCCAAAAACATAATTGGGATTAATATTCAATTTCATGTTCAGTGTGTAGTGTTTACTGAACGCCAGGTTACAACACAGGCAGGAGTTCAACAACACAACAAAGGGATCATTTGAGCTTCACTGCTGTAGATTGTTGTGTTTCAGCTGTACTCGTGCCCAAAATGATTGTAGATGCATAGCAAATATTCAGTCTACTGAATGCTCCCAGAGACTCACGTTTGCTCATTCCTGCCCCCTACAACCACATACATACAATTCTTGAATACTTTTGATTTGGGTTTGGATGTTTTTTAAAGACAGCACTTTGATCAGATTTCATTGTGATGACTCAGTAAAATAACATGTTTATTTAATTTGAACAGAAAAAGGCACACACCCTTGTGGAGAGTCACTACCTTAACCGCACCCACAGCGACGCATACCAAACATACTTGCAGGAGAGAAGCTCCTCTTTGGTGTCACCCTTCATCTGGGTGTATGGGGTCATTAGCAGGTAGCTCAGTTCCACCACTTGTTTTGAGTCTGGCTAGATCTCTTCTGTTAGTGTTCACAGGTATTGCTAACGACCCCACATAGTACCATACAATGCAGTTTCACTTCATTGGTGGACAATAGGATACAGAATTAGTTACATTTGCAGGTTCTCACAATAATCTCTCTACAGTAAGGTTTACACCGAAACCAAAAAACATGCCTGTCTTTTATGCCTTATTGTTACGTAGAAGACAAGAGCATTGTAGCATGATTGTTTGTTTGTGTAAATAATCTCTCTACAGTAAGGTTTAACCTGTGCTGGGTGTCAAATTCAGGGAATGAAAGGTAAAATAAGTAAAATTTTACATATTTTGGTCATTTTCTGCACACAGTTAATTACTTATAAATTTGTGAATTGATGGAAAATGTCCGGGAAACAAGGCAGTTCGTTGATTGAAGATTCTGTCTTAACCATAATACTGTATAAAAGTCAAGGCAACTTTTCCATATTAAAGACACTTTGAATGATGTCTTATCTTAAACGTACGCATTGTACATACATTACATATTGTAATGGTGAATGTTTATAACTGTTTTGCCAGTAGAACTCAGATTGTAGCTCTTAATTGGGAAGATTCTGTCTTAACCATAATACTGTAGAAAAGTCAAGGCAAATTTTCCATATTAAAGACACTTTGAATGATGTCTTATCTTAAATGTACATACATTACATATTGTACGTACGTACATATGTACATACATATTGTACAAATGTCTTTCACAGTCTGAATATATTTAACATGATCCTATTAGATAATATGTGGCTGAAAATGTTGCTAAAACAATGTTTAGGGCATTTTGTTGTTATTTTGTTACAGCACTGATAAATCCAAGGTTGTTGTGATCTTTCAAACATTTCCAGTTAACATTGTTGTGTCGGCTTGGCCCTTACAAGCCATACTTGGAAGTGACTGACAAGTAGCTCATCTTTTGCATTTGAGGGAGGGGTGAACTGTGTATTAGTTTTTAACGTAATGCCGCATCCGCATTGTTTTTCATACCCTTGCATCAGAGGGTATGAACAGAGCTTGTGCATGCAGCTAAATGTATGTAGCAGATGAAAGGTGTCATTGCTTTTATTTATTTTGTTTTAAACAAAGTGTTTATTATAATTTGTTGATTATGATGATCATATTGGTCATTAAGTAAAAATACAATTTGAAGGTGTTTACTAGGACTGGACGATTAACCAAAATGTAATTGAAACCGACATTCAGAACCTCTAACCGACGTAATTTTCCCAGGTCATGTTCAATCAAGAGTGTCGGGAACAGAGGGAAGCGTGTTTTACTGATATAGCCTACTTATTTGTTGAGACACACGCACAAAAAATATGATGCGTTCAATATTTGAATATTTAAAACCTCTCAGAGCAGGGATGGAGGAAGGACCTGCTGGTTCTGTTAAGTAAGAGGCTCTGGTTTGCACCGAAGACCACATAGAGTACCACAGATCAAAGATACACTGTATGTACTGTATGTCCTACGCACCACACAATGCCAGCAATGCTTAGGCTGGTTACACTAGTCTGTCATGGAAAATCTTCATAGTAACAATTAAATGAACACCAGCTTCATTTCATGCATCAAAACACACACACACATTATCTACACAAAGACACCTTAGTTTGTAATACACAATTTATAATGGTAACATGTAGTATTCCACATGCACACTGCACAGTCAAGCACAAAAGCAGCCTGCAAGGGGAAGGGGGGGGGGGCTGTCTTTCCTGTGTCCTCGAACAGTCTGGCATTACCAGTCCCTGCTCAGGTGTCAGATGACCACTTACAGACTGAGTCATCCTGGGTGATTGGAGTTGTTGATTTTGTTGTTATTATCATGCCATGTTATCTTAATGTTTACATCGGGACAGGATGGTCAAGTGGTCTGGGTGTTTGGCTCCCAGCTGGAAGGTTGTGGGTTCAAACCCCAGTGGTGACTTAAGCATCCTTGAGCAAGATACCTAACCCACACACCTTGCATGGCAGCAATCACCAATGGTGTATGAATGTGTGTGTGAATGGGTGAATGTGAGACAAAATACTGTAAAGCGCTTTGGATTAAAGCGCTATATAAAAGCTGTTCATTTACCATTTACATCGGCGGATGAGTCAGCCCTTCAACAATGCACATTTTGGATAATGTTGTTCAAAGTCGTTGAAATGTTATTGAGTCTACCCTCAATCAAAGTTGTTGAAGGCTACTACCAAATGCTAAGTATTTTTTTGGTAGCTCTTACCCACCCAGTACTTTAACTATTGCGATATGTTGAAAAACTATTATCTGAACACCAATGCCATTAATGTGTCTGCCACTGATAGTGACAGGGTAGGCCAGTATTCTAAGATCAGATTTTACAGTAAGATGGTTGTAGTGGCTGTTTGCACCAAGCATTTATTGGCTGAACGTCAAGCAGAAACCTCTCTCCTAATTAGTGTGTATGTGATGTGGTCTAATTATACTCTGAGCAAGCTGTCAAGTAGTACCAGAGCATGTAGTGTCCACTGTGCGTGTCACATTGCAAAAGGTGGGCCCCTTCTTTGAGCGGTTGGGGGCATTAATTCATCGAGGTGGGTGTTGTCAGAGTCTGGGGGCTGTGGAATGCAGTTAGTATGTGAGCAAATCAGGCCAGTCTACCACAGTGTATAAGTCATACCAGGACGCTTAGGAGTCCAGAGCCACCAGAAATTGCCTTTTTTGCTCAGAAGTTTTTTTTAGTGGTGTAGTAGAACAAAAGAGTCTTTGTGCAATCCCCACCCACACACATGCATGCAAAATGGCACAACCATGTTTGGTTTAGCAAACTGAGCAGCATTAAGCAGTTGCTGTGCAACATTCTGCGCTGAGGTAGAACATTGGATATTTGACCAAACACATGTCTCTCTGCATTGTTCATAAAGTATTTTATGCTAACATGTCACTTTTAAGCATTGGGGACATGTTAGGCTAACCTGCAGACACTTTGGGTTTAATTCACTGTATGAAGTAGGCTCCCTTTGCAAACAGCTTTTGTTCCTGGAACTGATTGAATCAGTTCTCCATAATCCTATTATCCAATGAAAATCATGTTTTCCAAATGACGTTAGGCAGCATTGATGATTGTCATCTGGAGTAGAGAGAATGAAATAGGATTTGCTCCTCTACAGACCTTTCCCCTTTGGTCTTTCATCATTAACATTAAAGGAGTCATTTCATGCTCCTTTTCACTTGTTGACACAGTTCCTTGACTTCTCAAAGCAATGTAGTTGACCAGCTTAGGTGAACTACACGACAACTATCTTAGGTCTCTCATTCGCCTGTTTCCCCGCCTCTCTCACATTTTTAGCCAATACAGAACAGGAAGCTAACAGTCCACTTTGAAAATCGTACTACTATCCGTTTCACATAGACATTGCTATTTTCCAATGGGTCTTTTTAAAGTTAAGTAAAAAAATAAAAATAATCGCTTCAATCTCTTCATTGAAAAGTATCATTAGGCGTGTATATACAGTTACAGATGCATCTTAAATGAATTCGAATATTGTAGAAAAGTTCATTTCAATAATTCATTTGACAAAGTATAACTCATATACGGTATATCGTGGATTTATTACACAAAGTGAAATAGTTCAAGCCTGTATTTGTTTTAATCTAGATGATTACCCAAAACCCCAAATTTAGTATCTCAGAGAATTCGAATATGACATTAGAGCAGTGAAAAAAAATTATTTTTATACAGACATATCGGCTTTCTTAAAAGTAGGTTAGTGTACAAGCACTCAGTACTTGGTTTGGGCTCATTTTGCATGAATTACTGCATCTATGCAGTGTGGCATGGAGTCAATCAGTCTGTGGCACTGCTGAGGTGTTATGGAAGC
>JAODTR010000017.1:1738516-1753890 GCA_025399935.1 Amblyopsis rosae
ACACCCCCCCCCCCCCCCCCCCCCCAAAAAAAAATGATATGGAGGTGTGTCCTGTTAGTGATAACAGGTCAAACGTGTCATGGTCCAAAATACAAATATATAAATGACAGGGGCAAACTCATTATATAACATACACAGAAGCTGCATATTAGAATCAAACATGCAGTTGTACAATATGTCATAAGTGCCTCATTACGAGCATGGGTGCATGTCAAATTTCATATGAATTAATTCTGAAACTCTTTGAGAGTAACTGTGTATAGGTTCTGGTAAGATATTTCCCCTGGTGTATATTGAACATTTATGTTGGAAAAACGATATAATCCAAACAGTTCCTCTGAGTGCAGTTACAGTAGGGGCTAGCCCCAACTTCACAAGGTCAGCTCAGTGGGTTCTCATTTTGAAGTTGATGGCGTGAGCAAATACTAATTGGACTGCCCCAGACCATAAATCATTCATGCCTTGATAATTTCAGTGATTTATTTTCCATTTCTTAACAAGATCTAAATGCAATCTCTTAATGTATACCTAAGGTATTATAAGCACATTGTAATCCAAATTCAAATGTTTATTGTTTGATCAGATAGACATTGAGCAAAATAATCAGTAAATGAGAAAATGTCCCTTTTCTGTCCGCTGGCATGAAATTATTATCATTACCTTCAGCAGAACATTGGTGCTTTGTGGAAAATGGCAGAACTCAATGCCACCTAACTGCAATGTTGATGAATGATGGCAACATGAGCATATTCTGTGGCCTGCTTATGTGACACACTAGATAAATGACTAACAATAAAGTGTTATTTTTGCTCAGAGGCTGTTGATGAAACAGATTTTCCATGTACTATACAGTATATTACACATGAGGTGGGTATTACATAACAACATTGCGTTGCGTTATGTGCAGTGTTGGGCAAGTTACTCAGGAATTGTAATAAGTTACTAGTTACTTATTACTCCTTCAATAGGTAATACTATTACTTAACTTATCACTACCCTGCCTTGCCCTTTCCAAAAAACGACAACCTGTGTAGCCACCTCATTTTAGAATTGAATCCTCTTTATTGGAACAATAATTCATTTTAGGAGTCAACCATCAGCCAAAGTGAAAACATTGCAGCCTCTCAAACCAGATGATTGACAGGTTGGTTCAATTAGCCTATACCCTAAATTTGCTAGGACCAGAAATCTCATATCTGCACAGTAACTATTAGTTACTTGGATTAGTAATTGTAATATTATTACTGTTTTGGTTACTTGTTACTGAATATAGTAATAATATTACAGAAACTAGTGGTTATGTAACTGTTGAAAAAACACTGGTGCTTACATCAAAATAATACTAGAAGATAGCAAGATAGAAGATAGCAAATTGGTACAAATTAAAATCACTGTGATATCAAGGGGAGTAACAGTTGTTTCTTTTGCAAATATTACTTATTTAAAAGGTTTCTTAGAACCCAGGAATGATTTCAGCACGGTAAGCTGAATATACTGTGAACTTGACTGTTCTATGTCAAAATACAGGGATGATGGGGTCGAAGACAAACCATCCTCATGAATAATATTGTATTTGCATTGCAATTTTAAAATATTTGCCATTAAGCCTTATTTAAGGTTTATTTCAGTAAAGCAATGGACATTTCAGTAATATTATATTTGTTTGCCCATTGTTGGTATAAATGTTCATTTTCAAGCATGTTTAATGTGTTTTATTGTATAAAAGAGGCTGGTAAGTATTTCTATGTAGAAATAGATAATACAAGCTAACAATAAATAAAACCCTGGCCCCAGTATCTGTGAGATCATCAACAAACATAGACACTGCAGTGTGCAAGGAATAAGATCTATACGTTTAACATTCCACTGTTTATTACTGGCCTACTTTGTTCTTTTATTTATTTTTTACTATCTTTCTTTAGAAAATGCTGCCATTAAAAAAAATCTTTCTATAATAGATATTAACTTTTTCTTATAAAATATAGAAAATAGTAATTACAGTTATTTTACACATGAGAATATAATCCTCTGGCTTTTGTTTTGCAACATAAATGACTAAATGTGTTATTTTGCAGCACACGGTGTTACATAATATTCATCAAAACGACAAACATATGTCACTACAGCAGAGCAAAAATAAAAAAACGTAGACTTTGTACAAAAAATAAATACATGCATACGTACAATACAGTGCCGTGCATACACAGTCTGTTTAGGGGTATAAATTATTTCAGTTTTGCATTTATTTCCCATTCATAATTTTCATGCCGCCTTACTATACATATATGACATGGCTCTTACAAAATATGGTGAAGGCAGCTTCAGCTGCTGCAATACCCCCTACACTTCTCATTTCTCAGTCGGGCTACGTATAGTTGATCAACTGTGACGTTTTCGCTTGTAACACGTGGAAATAGTTACGAACTCCATACAATCAATTAGTACTTTTTCCAACATGTGTTAAGATGGCTATGGATAAATATTAACACAAACAGCATGAAAAGGACAATTTGTACATGCTTAGCCAAATACATGTCAACAATGAATTAGCTTCTCTTTCATACCACTTTTCTCACCTTGTTACATACAATGTCATAACAAAGATAACATTAAGTTATGCATTTCTTGCACAAACCTTACTCTGACATTTGGTCCAGTTTGATTATTCTATGTGCAAACCTAACACCCTCATCCATAGTTATCTCTGCTTTGCCCCATGTATATCAAGGATGTTTAATTGTATCAGGGCACAAGGCATAGGACATGTTGAGGGTCTTCTGTTGTCTTCAACCTAAAACCTGCAGATGAAATTAGAACCCTCTGAATAAGTATGCAAAGTTGATGTGGTGCGCCTCTGGTGCTTATCTGGTCATGCACAGAAAACCAATGGAATTGAAATGAAACCCTAAGAACACTGAGGAAACATTATGCGATTGTTTTCCTGCCTAACATTCAGATTTCTTTCATTCCTGTTTTGTTCGCTGGTTGCTCTCTGTGTTGCGCTGTATCTAATAACAATTGGAGCCTGAACTCCAGGATAGCCGAGCAAAAGGGGAACACACATTTTAATCTATTTCTTACCTTTCTTTTTTATATACACCTACAAGTGCAGTAGAGTGGAAAATCACTTGTTATTATGTGGGAGGTGTTGCATGTGGTAGACTTGAGAACACCACTTAATTTTGTGCGTCCTTCTAACATTCAACCTCCTTGAGAAAAGCTGTTAAGCTCTGAGAACTCTGAAACAGGCAGTTATTGACCAGTCAGCAATCAGCCACATCTGCTCACATGTGGGACCTCACTATCACATTGGCCTGGTGAGCACTGTCTGCTAGACTAGAGGTCAGAGAGATTACTATCTGCCAGGACGGCCAGCCTTGAGAAATTCTTATCAAGTGTCCTCTATATATATATATATAACACTGTTTACCCCCTGGGGAAAAAACATTTATTCTTATTAGTTATTTGTTATGTATTGGCACAGGGATCTCGGCTATAGGGACAAACTCAGCTCCAGGTCTACAGATCACCAGGACACGCTGTTTTATTGAGATATGCCTTGGTTTTATATGAAGGGTCTACTTTTATTAGCTGTTCTAGTACTTATTTTCTGCGAAACTAAAATGTAATGCTAGCAACGGTTGAGATTTAGATTTTTTTTTAAATGTTTTGCGTTTTTGTTTTTGTTTTTGTTGGATTTTGTTTGGTTGAAACCATTTACAGAGTAATGTTTTTTCTTTTTTTGTAAAAACAGTCAACAAACATATCTATATATTTGGCACTGATTCCTTTATTAAATTACAGAGACAAGTCAATCTCTGTAGCTAGCATTTAAATCACATTTAAGCCTTTTAATTATCAGTGCCATAGTAACTTCATCAAGTTTACATTCATACCCTCACAATCTTTCCACTCCTTTCAACCTGGGAATAATAAGTCAAGCCATTTACAATATTCTTCACTTTTGTTTTCACCGGTGTGTACTGCATTCAGCCCCTCCCAAAGTTACGTATTATATCTACTTCATGCATGTATATCATGTGCCACAGCCCATTGCATTTCCACAGGCCATTGCTTAAGACCATACTTGATCTCTACAGACCGAAGCAGAAATATTTCTCTGCTGCTTAAATTAACCTTGGCATGTTTACTTGCGTGAAGTAATATGCAAAGTAATTAATAATAATTAATAATCGACACAATGTACGCCATCTGCCCTGTTCAGCTGTTTTGGAGTATTACAGAAAAGCATGCAATGTCTTTCTTGCTCCCAATAAAGTGTGGTTAATATTTTGAGGTTTACGGTATGGATGCTAAGGTGCTAACCCCCAAATTGTCTATTCATTTTTTATATTTGAGTCTTTAGTCTATTCAGACTAGACATTTTATCAGAAGTTTGATTATATGTCTCTAAGACAATTTAGGGATAGTTATTGTAGTGAATAGTCAAGTTCACTGTAGTGATATCTATTCACTTACTGTGAGATTATGGCTATAGGACTCGAACATCTACATTTGTCTATCATTGGAGTAGCCTAATGTGTTTTGGAATTATTTTACAGATTAGGATGGTGTAAATTCTAAAATAAGGAAATATGTCTTTGTAGCAGAATGACTGAACAGTTTTAGGACCATGTGCAGGTTGAGGGTTGTGCAAATGAGATACACTGTCCAAACTAAAGGACTTGAATGACTGACGCTCTCTACTCTGGCCAATATGGCTGCTTCTGCTGGCTGTGGTCAAACGTGCCTGCCTCACTCCATGAGGTCAGGGGTCATCTGAGACCCCACCTAGGCCCCGAGAGGTGCCTCACCATTGGACAGGCCAGCACCTCTCATCCACCAGTCACTGACGGATATGCACCGAAGCTCACTGCTCAAACTGCAAACCTACTCAGACGTTAGTCACATGATCAGGGTTGTCCCTGACTTCGATGCACTCGATCTCCTCCCTCTCTCTCTCCCTCTCCCGTTCCCTCTCCCGCTCTTTCCGCTTGGCCCGCTTCTTTTTCTTGTGTCTCTTTTTGGACGGCGGGAAGAAGGTGAGGAAGACGGGCAGGATGACGAAGCAATGCAGGACTGTGCAGCCTGCCGTAAGGAGAGAGCATTTGAACAGCGTGTAGGTCAGATTGGAAGGCACAAACACCAGGGGCATCATCCCGATTACAAAGCACGACGCGTTCTGCAAGATGGCCGCCCCGTGCTCCTCCAGTGCTAGCTTGATGCACTGCGTCCTCGTGTGCTCGGTGGCCAACACAAAAGTGTACAGGTGTGGAGCACAGTGATCCATGGCAAAGTTGAGGGTATAAATAAGGCACAGGATTGAGATGCTATCCATGCTGACGTTCCACAGGGTCATCAAACCCAGGACCCCTAACTCCACAGAAGTGACTGTCAATATGAGCCAGAAGTTCCCCAAGGGGTTGATGACCAGGAAGAAGGTGAGGATGAGGATGGTTAACACGCTAAAGCCTGAAGTCAGTATGGGCGAGATTACCGAAGAGCTGTAACGGTCCATGAACACAAAAGTGGGGTTGAAGGCGATAAATTTAATGCTGTTGATCAGCATTAGCGGACGCAGCTTTTCCAGAAGCTCCACAACCTCCTCGCGCTTCTTCTCTGTGGTGCGCGCCACCAGATACATCCGCGAGGCGATGATGTCGTACTCGTCACTGTCCCGGTTCTTGGAGAAGATGATGTCCTCTGTGAAGTGCTGGTACTCCGGACTGCGCAAGAAGGAGCCCTTGAGTATGTTGATGAAGTCGTTCTTTGTCGACGCGCTCACGTTCACCACCCGCAGGTAGTGGAAAAAGTTGTCCATCCAGGAGATCTTGTTGAAGCCATGACTCAGCGTCTTCAAGTGCTCCTGCACCGTAGAGTTCCAGTACTCAATGGGTTCGTAAATGTAGAACCCGATCACCGGACTGTAGTTGCTGAAGTACTTCTGCTGGGTCAGAGCGTAGGACACGCTTGGAGAGTTACTGGCCAGCAAATTCACAATGTTCGATCCATCGCTGATTTGTAAACATCCCATGAACGAGAAGGACGCATAGATGAGATACAGGATGACGACAAAGGGCTTGACATAGGTGTTTGTAATCCATTCTGTGTAGTGCTCGCGCAAGAAGTGCTGGATGAAGTGGTTCTGATAGGGGACGCTGTCGTGGTGCGTTGAGAGGTCGTGGCCGTCACTCATCATGGTTTTGAACCACGTCGGCTGTCGGTCTAGGTACTCCACTGACGGAATCTTGCAGCAGAAAACACTGTGGTAGCGGTTTTGCTCAAGTTGCCCGGCAAAGACCAGGCAGGAACCGTAGAAGGAGAAAACATAGAAGTAGTTTACAAGAATGGCCACACACATGCTCTGGCAGAAGATCTTCACAGACTCTATGTTGGTGAAGGGGCTCGCTCCCATGCCGAAAGTGATGATGTAGAGGGAACTGGTCATGGTGTAGCACACCATTACATCGGCAAAAGCATCGGCCACACGCTCTTTGAAGGGAAGGTTTTCTCTTGTTCTCCTCCAGCCCGCAAGCAGCTCAAACACTCCTTTGGTTCCATGGCCTGGAAAGGAACAGAGAGACAACTTAGTATAATTTGAGAGAATAGTACATTAGGGCTGCATGCATTCATCATGAAGATGTTGATGACTCAGGCACACTCAGTTACAGTTCTTGTAATATTTACACTGCAATTGTAAGTCCTAAGAGTAGAATGGTAAACAAGTGACTGAACTCCATAACTACGAGGTCATGGACATTTTAAAATGACAATGTGTGCAATCAACTGCTTTAGACAAAATAAAATAAAAACAATTTTGTGAAACATTTTAAATATGAAATGCATCCATTTTCTGTAAATGCAGTGATAACATTGATTGCTTGTTAATTAATAATTGAAGTATTGTATTGGCTGTAGTACATAGGCTATTATTCAAACTTGCAACAGTCCGTGGCTCAATCTGTGTAGTGTTCCCACCAGCCACGCATCAATCAATCAATCAATCAATCAATCAATCAATCAATCAATCAATCAATCCATCCATCCATCCACATGTTCAAAGGCATTTCTCATAGGCTACATTCTCCCACACCCTAACACCGGCCTACCAGCAAGCAGACGAACACTTCTCCTGTGTAAAGTGCTAGAGCTAGGCTTCTTCTACGATGGAAGAGAAATGTGTGATGAATTCCTGAGCACCAGAATAAATTTGAAGCTCATCCCCTGGGTAAATATTTCAGTACAAGACTTTGGGGTAATGGGCCAATGTAAAAGCCTGTGTGTTAGAACTAGGTTTTAAATATTCCTTCAGATGTACCAGGTTGGGGGGATTCACTACCCAAGCAGGCATTATATATTTCTTCCTTGTTTGACAGGGAGGAAAAAGCTAATTAACTTGAAAGGATTAGGCCAATTTAATGAGTCAGGTAGTCGGCTCAGAGGCTTTTATCTTAATTAAAATGTGCTGGTAGTAAATTAGTTAGTGTCAGTTGGTTAGCGGCTGACACTAACTAAGAAGAATTTGACACCCTCATCGTTTTTAGCGGCGTTACGCGAGACGCATCCACCCGTGTTTCCATTCTCGAAGCAGCGAATGGGATGTCATATGGCATGTCATATTCAAGACGTGATGGTAAAAAGCCCAGGGATCCATTACTATGATTGATGAGAGGCAGGTGTGTCTGCATAATAACGGGCCATCTGCTGACGCGTCACTGGTTAGCATCACCACTAAACACCCCTAGCATATAGTGCATATAGAGGTCTCTCCTAGAACACTCACCTCATAAATCTATATGTGTGTCAAAAGTTTAATATCTATATTTCAGCAACGATGTTTGTGCTGTTTTAGGCACGTGTCAAACAGATCTTGTACTGGATGAGACTGAGCCTGGGAGGATGGCAAAAGTGTCACTATTCCCTATCCTCACAAAGTAAATACATCGTCATCCCACTTTAAACATAATCTTCTTGAAAAAAAGGCACTTGTTTAATATGAAAAGCCGTCTGACACACAGAAAGTCTTATATTACCCACCTGGGTTTTTCTGTTGGCTAAATACGAAAGGCCTGAAATACTTGTATGGGTTCAAGCCAGGTCTCTAAACTTAAATCCAATATGCAAATAATAAAACCGAGAGGGGGGGGGCGGGGGGGGGGGGGGTGGATTGCGAGTTGGCATTTAATCGCACTTAGATTCACTGAGGAGGTAGACGAGCTAAAGCAGGAGAGCTCATGGCTGCCAGGATAACTGGCTCAATGCTAATCTGCTTTTAAGCTAACTGACAATGCTCGGCATGTCTGAATGCCAACGGTTGCATAGCTCAAATCTAAATATTTTTCTGCTTTTAGCATTATGTTAATGTTATGGGGACCTCAATGGTAAGGTAATGGTAAATACACTGCATTCATATAACGCTTTCCTAACCTTCAGGCCATTAAAAGCGCTGCACATCACTGCCTCACATACACCCATTCTCACACACACATTCACACACAAATGGCGTTGCCAGCCATGCAGGGTGCCATCCCCCCCCTTATGTAATGCCAACTACGTGTTCTGAGTCTTCTGGATGTGAACATGGCAGGAGAGAGAAAACCCACAAAGAAAGGACGGGCGTCGTCACAAAGCATGAGGATGAAGAGGTATAAAAGCTGCTGCTCGTCTCCACGTCTCTGAGTGAAATACAGCAGGCACAAACCTTTGGCAGACCTGTAGAGGGCAGCTTGCCACCACGGGCTTCCCTCAAGCCTGGAGGGGGGGGGGTCCTTTATTGCGTCCCTGCAGCACTCCCTATATAAAACGGACCCTTGCCTCCTCCTCCCTTGACCCCCACCGCAGAGGGCTCGGAGTCATTAAATTAAACAAGTACTCTACAACTTTGGCGGCACACAGGTCCCTTAAACACGACCATCTACAGAGTGCCAGCCCAGCCCACCCCCCACGGTGAACCCCTCCAATAACAGTCACGGTTACAGCTTTGTCACAGCGGAAATGACTGAGGAGCCAATATTGCAAAAAAGGAGGTGCACCCCCACCCCCTGTCTGACTGCATCATCGAACAAACTCAATAAAAACAGATGGCCGTAGACCCAAAACAGGAGGGATGGCACCAGGCAGGAGACCCAAAACAGGGAGGGACGGCACCAGGCAGGAGAGCCAAAACAGGAGGGACGGCACCAGGGAGGAGACCCAAAAGCAATCTTCACGTCCAAATCAATATCTTCATAAGGTAAGTAAGTAAGTAAGTAACATTTATTTATATAGCACCTTTCACAGATAAAATCACAAAGCGCTTCACAATGCTTCACATAAAAATGGCGATATATAAATATAAAGACAAGGCCCAACAACCCTAGTTTAATTAAAAGCCTGTTTAAATAACAGCGTCTTCAACTGCGTTTTAAAAGATTCTACAGAATGTAGTTCACGTAAAAACACAGGTAAATCATTCCACAGCCTAGGTGCCACTGCTTTAAATGAACGGTCCCCTCTGGTTTTGAAATGTGTGTGGGGAACCACCAACAATCTCTGACCTGATGACCTAAGGCTACGTGAGGGAGTATGAACCAGCGATGTAAGGAGGAGCTTGTCCGTGCAAGGCTCTAAAAGTAAGAACGAGAATATTAAAATTAATTCTGAAAAGTACTGGTAACCAGTGTAGCGAGGTGCGCCGAACAACCTGCTAATAGCTAACTAACTAGTTACTAGTAACTTGTTACTGTAATATATTTACTTTTTTCAGTAACTAGTAGTCTAAATATTTACTATTTCCAAAATAGTATTAATATTACAATTACTAATCCAAGTAACTAATAGCTACTGCATTACAAGAACAAGATTTTATTGAACCGACCTGTCAATCATCTGGTTTGAGAGGCTGCAAAGTTTTCACGTTGGCTGATAGTTGACTCCTAAGGTTCATTGTTGTTCCAATAAAGATGATTACATTCTAAAATGAGCTGGCTACACAGGTTGTCATTTTTCAGAAGGGGTGAGTCAGGGTAGTGATTGTGAAAGTAGTAATGTAACTAGTAATGTAACGTATTACTTTTAATACCCAGTAATAAGCAAAGTAATATTATTACTTTTTGAAGGAGTAATAAGTAACTAGTATCTTTTCTGTTTAACAATTCCTGAATATCTTGCCCAACTTTGCATATGGGGCGACCTGACCTCCAACGGTGCACCTTAGAATGAGTTTGAGTTTAAGGTGCTGTCTGACTTTCCAGCCACTTGCCACTTTAGGTAATTTTCCCAACACCTAAGTTGTCAAGTCAGTTCTAAACCAATCAATATAGGAATTGCACATTTCTGCTAGTATTCTCTTTCAGACTGACCTGCTTAAGTGATTATAATGTTTTTCTGGGAATGTTGCATCTAGATACCAATTATGAAAGCAGAACTGCAAATGGAAAGGCTTTCATGAATATGCTGTATGCAAATGTACATTTATTATATTACAATTTTTAGTATCTTGCATCCAATAGATCGCTAAATTGGCCAGCACTTTTTCAAACAAAGCATGCTTTTGCATTTGCAAATAGGGATGACGTGTTTTATAAAAAATTATTTGTTGGGAGGGATGGTATGGATGATATGTAGCGGGAAAATTATGTCCCTTTTGTCTACAGTACATTCATTTATAATTTTGATTATTAGGAAGCTAATTCACTCTAGAACTCAATATTTCATAGCATTTTTATAAGCATTCACTGTAGGCAGGTTTCATAAATCCTTTTCTGGGTTTTTGAACGTTGTATGGGTAATTATATTACCTCTGGCAGACATGGGGGTAATACATCAAATCAGCGTGGAGACTGTGCTCTTATTCTAAGGGCCAGTCAATCGGTGCATATGCCTGTTGTTGCCTGCGATGAATATTTGTCATTTGCATGTGCCTGTATTTTAAGTAACATTTTTGTAATAGCAGTTCCAACTACAAGACGGTGATAAAAACTAGCTTGTTGCTAGCAAAGCTTTCTGCTTAGAACCTGTTGTAAATGCATGTCTCTCCTGTACCAGAGTGACTGACATTCATCATCACCAGCCCATTCCCTACAGCACTATTTGCTCAAACAGGCTTCTACCCCTCCCTTCACATGTAAATTGTATATTGGGGCTGAAATTTGGAGTCTGGTAAACACACATGTTTCACCAACATATCTTTTGTGTTCAGACCTGGTGAAAGATGGTCATACTGTACTGCATGGCTATTCAAGTACAAATTCAAGTGGGCCAGATTTTAACAAGAAAAACTGCAAGTGGTCCACATATTTTCGGCAATTATTTACGTGAGCGTCTACGAGAGTGAGACAACGAGAGCATCCACCCTGCAGCTTGGTTTATGTTCAATGTGTCACGTCAATGGCGAAGGTTTTCTATAGAATTCTACGACTGAAATTACATTTGTTAGACAAAGTAAAGACAAAAACTCGGTAGACTACTGGCATCACATTCCAGGTATTCCTACTGGTATGGGTTCAAATGTGACTAGTACCATACCCTACCATTATCCTCACTAACAGGAGCTACGGGAGCTATGTGTACACGTCACTTAGACTAATTTCATCACGTTGATAATTATGTCTGGACTACTACATTACAATTACATTTACAAACAGGCTATGTCATGATGTCTTGGCTGTAGAACAGTTAATAATAACAACTCATTTACAGTAATATATTGACTTGATTCGTATAGTGGTTATAGAGGATATTGAGCTAATGTAAAGTGGTCAAGGGTGCAATCCCCTCATGGGCCACATAGGGGCAGTTGGTGGGCCGCCAATTGAAAAGGCCTGATGTACTGTGTTTTAACATTTAACACACTTAACACATTTAACTATAATTGGACTACTATCACTAATAAACTCACACTAGATGATATATGCTATCTGATGATGATATATATATATATATATATAGTATAAATTGTATGTATAATTTGGAAACTTTTGGACAGTGCTGAACCAATCAGTGTTGCTACAACTGTTTTGATCGCTTCATCTAGCTCTACTGACATTTTGAAACAGCCAGCTGCCAGCAGGGTGGCTGTGCGAACACTAATGCAAAGAGAGTATCCCGACTATAATCTCACCAAAAATAAATTTAGCTGAGAGCAATTACTTGAGCTGAGCCATAGTGACTACCTGCCAAACAAATTTGGCAGGTAGGTTTGGTGGCTGAAGAACTAAATGTTCTTCTTGTATTACCAACCAATTGTAGCATAGTGAATCAGTACATCTGCATACCCACACACACTACCTGCTTTGCTGTAGAAGAACAGCAGCAACTTACAATGTAATACCAAGTTGAATAAAAGCATTGAAAATAGCATAGCCCGGAGGTATTGCTGTCAAATGTGTTTCAAGCCGTGCAGGCTAGTCAACATATTGTCTGCTATGATACAGCACAAGTGTGTATGCTTGTGGGCTCATATAGAGCAGTGTCTTTCCACCACTGTGCCGTGGCACACTAGTGTGCCGTGAGAGATCGACAGGTGTGCCGTGGGAAATTTCCCAATCTCTCTTAATTGGGATATCATCTTTATGTTCATCTAAGCAGGTCCAGGTTTCACACTGAGTAAGTATAAACAAATTGAGAGACCAAATTGTCTTTAAATATGCTGTATTAGGCTACAATGCGTCATGTAGTAATTATTTTGTTTGGTTTTAAAAATAAAAATAAATGTGCTGTGGCTCAAAAAAGGTTGAAAAACACTGATATAGAGGTCATTTGCTCTTATACAGTATTGCTGAAAGTCACAATTTATTGGTGTGCTCTTTCTTTCTTTGTGTGTGTGTGTGTGTGCATTAGAACTACAACACTGTTGATTTAAGGGTAGGCTGCTGATCTAATTAGTTGTTAGTTGTTCACGAAATCAGTTAGGCCAAAGGTCTTCAACGTTTATCGGGGCAAGGACCCCTTGGCTGACAGAAACACGGCTCAAGGACCCCCTATCAGATAGGGTATAAAATATTTATTTGCCGGGCCAACAATAATGTATAGGGCGGCCTATAGTGCAGTAGCGTAGCCATAAATGTGTGTGTGGGTGCATGGGTGTACATGAAACTAGGTGGGCAATAACAATTTGTCTAATAGGCTTATTACAACTATGATGTAGCCTAGTTGGCTATTTGTGCAAGTAGGCTACTAGCCTAGTAGTATATTACCATTTTTGTGATCACTGCCAGCTTTGTAATTAAACAGGCCAATGAATAGTAGATCTTCAATATTATGCCGGTAGACTACCTTAACAATACCCTAGTTTGTGATTTTAGCACATTGAACATTATTCGTGCAGTTTCGATTGATAGTAGTAGTGACAGACAGCAATGTGCTCACTGTGCAGTTCATAATAACAATGTCGATCAATTGATATGATCATTAATGCTCACCAGCTGGGAGGGAGGGTGAGGCTGGGATCAAATAATTTGGAGGATTCTCTGCAGTACCTCTGAGGAAGCTGTCGTGTATTACGCGACCTCTGAGGAAGCTGTCGTGTATTACGTATTACGTTTAGCATCCGTTTTCACAGGACACTATAACGCTAAATAAAGCTTGTGCTTTTTTCAAACCAGAAAACACAATTGGCTAAACTAAAGTTAACGATGGATCAAAAGCTTGTGGGATGTGGCTGAACTGAACGTGAACAACATCAACAAACACACGGCTGTTTAAGGTATAGTAAGACAGCGTAAAATATGCATTTGCCTTTGGTACCGTTACTGGCTTTGTACTTGGCTGTTGTAACTGTTTAATGCTTATTCTTTAACGGCCAGAATAGCATTTACAGCCAGTGCTGGATCTCATGTTGTGATATAGTACATCCTTGACTAAAGCAGTTGAGAGACATGGTGACCATGGAGACAAATTTGGCAAGAAGCACACTGCAGTATTATTATGAATACGAGAGAGAATATCAGAATGTTCAACATACTACAAAAGTTTGTGGGGCATTAGCAACCATAACCAATGGGGGCGGGCCTTACAGCCCGAGTTGGAAAGGGCTATTGCATTATACGGAGAGGTGTTTTAATTTATTTATTTATTTAATTAATTAATGTATTTTTATACACTTTCAAATATCAACAAGCTTTCTCCAAAATTACCTTTAACTGATGGAGGGGAGTGGGGTTTCCATTTATATACATTGCTTACATCATTAAAGCAATACAGGTTTTACACAGAAATAGAAGGCTCCCTCCCCTCTTTAACACATCGCAGTTTGATAATTTCTCTGATGCTTCATATAGCACCATAGCTTGTGGACTGTCAAGTCTGCACTTTTCAATTAAAAATGGATTAGCAACTGGCCCACTTACCAATTGATTAAATCTCTTAAAAGTTCAAAGCTTCAAAGCATCTACAGTACACCAATAGCAGCACTCTCGCATACTATAGTGAGAACATATTGTACTCAGGCCAAACTAATGAAATCCCACAATTTCCTTTGAAGATAATACATAGTAAACAAATGCCTACAAATGCATTACCAAAATGATCTTACAGGAATTTGAGGAACACACTAGACCACTGTTCTAGCAAGTTATAGACCTGTAGCGTTTTGCTGCATCGCCCCCCAAATTCCCCTTGCTGTCCTATATCTCACACATCAACAGAAAACCATACAAGCGGCCGATTAACGGCGTGCAATGACTCGCGCTCGGGAGGGCCCGCATAATGAAAAGCTTGGTTGCAGTGTGAGACGACGACGAGTCAATGAACTACGGGTGACACCGTCTATGGTATGCCTTTGTGTTTGTGCACATGTGTGTGTGTGTGCGTGTGTGTGCGTGTGTGTGTGTGCATGCATGTATGTGCATGTGCACGTGCATGAGTGTGTGCATGCGTGTGTGTGTGAGTGTGCATGTGTGTGCGTGTGTGTGCATGCATGTGTGTGTGAGTGTGCATGTGTGTGCGTGTGTGTGCATGCATGTGTGTGTGCATGTGTGTGTGTGTGCATGTGTGTGTGTGCTGTGTGCATGCATGTGTGCGTGTGCATGCTAGCGCATGTGTGTGTGCATGCTAGCGCGTGTGTGTGCGTGTGTTAGACTGGGGACGGCTTGGATGTTGTCTTCCCTGACGTTGCTATCATGTTGGGCATGACCTGGCAGTTTGGCGGCTACGCGGCCTGCATTATAAACGGAGCGCTGGCTGCTGCATGAAGCAGGGAACGCTGTTGTTCTGTGGGAGGAGGAAGAGATGAAGTGGCAACGGAGAGTGTGGGCTAGGGCCAGAAGACCCGTGTGCGTGGGGGGGAGAGAATATTTTGGATTATGTGTGATTAATGTGAGTATCCTCTCCGGGAACCATCACCTTATCATGGTGGAGAGGTTTGGGTGCCCCCATGAACCTGAGGGCTGTGTTGT
>JAODTR010000017.1:1761181-1776396 GCA_025399935.1 Amblyopsis rosae
CAGACAACACAGCTCTCAGGATCATATGGACACACAAACCTCTCCACCACGATAAGGTGATGGTTCCCGGAGAGGCTTGAATGTATGGTGAAAAATTATTCCTATAAATATAATTATTTATAGGAAAACATTATTAAATACAGGAACACGAGCACAATTAAAAAATATGAAAACTATTGCAGTAAGGGACTATGTATTTATCAATTTCTCTGCTAGGCATAGGCGTATTTCATATATTTGAACCAGATTTAACCTACTGTATTCTTCTGTCCTCTTTACTATGGGGGAAGTAAATATGTGACATATTCATGTCAATAGTCAATTCATTCATTTTAATTAATATACAGTATTAGCCCCTGGACTTCAATATGCTCATGTTCAAAACCTTCTGCATATTCTAAACATTGTGTTTTTGGATGATCTAGGCTTAAACAGCTGACTTAAAACAATAATAGTCTATTGTACTACACATTTTGGCAACATTTTGGACATGACCTATTTTATACCGCCGGCCGGCCCCAGTGCGTCTTTCATGTTTTAATTGGGGCTGACGCATCCATTGCATCCCCCCTGGAATCTACGCCTATGCTAACCTTCATATTGAGTCATGATAGGCACAGAGGTTTAATCATGTGTTTTTTCATTCTCATTCACATTTATTTAGCAGATGCTTTTATCCGAAGCAATTTACAATCAATAACTGTACATCTGTCAATAGCAGAACGGGCCAGACATCAGTTGTCGTAAGCAACCAACATTCTTTTAGGAGAATGACAGCAGCATGTAATCCAGACTAACTTAGTTTACATTTTACATATATATATATATATATATATATATATTTATTTATATATCCCAATAATGGGATTCATTTCCTGAAATAATTGTTATAAGCCTACAGTACAATGTCTTAATATTATAAGAGCCTAATAAAGACAGTTGAAAATAGAAGGATTTTTTTCCTCTTCTCTGTATTCTGTGCACAGTTCAAGGACAGGAGTGGCTGACTAGTTCAGAGAGAATAATGAATGACCAGTTTGAGCATCATGTGAAAGTGAGTGTTGTCTCAGATGGGACCGTCAGAGCAGATAAAGGAATACCTTGTCATTACTTGACACTTGGACTTTCAGCCTCTCTTGGCACTTGTCAAAGTGTGATTCAACTGTTCAACAGTCTCCATGATCTGCAACCTAATTCATCAGCCTGCAAGTAAGATGAAATGTATCCTATTTAATCATTTAAACGTGACCAACATTTTTTATTTGCTTAAAGGCAGGCTTATCCATTCTCAAGAATGCTTGCTCAAATCAAAACAAACGTTATTTATTAATGAAAACGTCTTGGAACAAATATAAGCCTAAACGTAGGCATATCAACCTCCTCAGCAGCATCCAGCATTTTTGTGTTTCTCTCTAAGTAACAACGTATCCGTGAGGGGAAAACGAGCTACGAGTTGCATAAACACGCTGCAAATAATTTGTATTAATCAGTAAATTCATCTCAAACCAGGCTTGAACCAGATGTACCTGGTGAAATAGGCGCGTAATACAGTAAGACAGACCCGATCCAGACCCAACGGGTCCTGATAGGTTTGGGCTGATATCGCAAGCTCTAGATAGGGCCGCAGAATATAGTTTATATGTTATTTTGTTTATTTGAATACATATATGTATTTGTGTGTGCTGTTATTACGTTTCATTACAATCTCTGATTCTCCCTGGTGATGGGTTCATACTGGCTCAGGTATTGGTGAGACTGACACGTTCATGTTAAATCAAGGCTGCCACTTTTACCTCGACGCTACCTTCCATTTTTCTTGCATTGTCATTGTTGTCAGTAATTTTGCCTTGTCATGGATCTCAGCCCCACCCACACCAAAATCCCTCTTCTTCTTTCCTCTTTCAGTTTGACTTTCTTTCTCAGTTTCCTGTTCCCGAGTCTTACTTAAACTTCAGAAATGTCAGTTGGCCCCAGGCAGAGGGCAGCCAGCGGGCCCTGGGGAGCCGCTGAGGAGGAGGGGAGGGAAATCTTTCCTAAGAAAAACTATAGGAGGGAAAGAGGGAGAGATGAAGGGGAATGGCACTAACGCTTCCATCCATCACTTTACAGTTTAGGTCACTTTGTCAGCACCCAAATGTAGCACTGTACTGTAAGTGATACATATGAAACCAAACGCTTGTGGGCCAGTGGGGTTCTTAGCTTTGCAGTGTACAAACTACTGCTGTTGTCAACCCCAGACATCACATTACACAAATGATCAACACGGCTTTTAGTAAAGCGGCATTAAACTGAATAAATAATGCTTAACCCTAATCAGCCAAGATACGTAACAAACCGGTGAAGGGAGGCAGAGAAAGGGTTTAAAAGAAGAGATGGCAGAGGGTTAGAAGAATATGGAAAGTCAAACAGTGGCCTGCAGCTGTGGTACTGAATACCGGTTATACCAAGTTGAATGCGCACTTAGTCCTTGCGTTTCCATGACAACATCCTCAGACTATCGATTGACCTCGAGACAAGCAGAGACCTTCCTCTGTAACAACTGGCCAATTGCGTAATGCACGGCACACGTTTCTTTGCTACGACATCTTGAGCCAGTGCCGATACACCATTTGTTTTCACCACTCAGTTTTTCCTGCTCAGGGTCAAAAGGGGCTGAAATGATCCCTGAATGGGAGAGGAGCACACACACACACACACACACACATGCACACACGCACATGCACACGCACACACATGTTCACACTTATGGGTAAATTACACACCACGGCACAGGGACAATACATCCTCCATAGAATGGGTGCAGCAGTGGTCTCTCAAGCAGTGAGTGTGCAAACCAGAGCATATCGCATACTGGAAAATCATATACAAACATATGTTTACAAATGCAGTAAATATGGCTCTCTTGGACGTGAAGTGCAATCAGTTGGCGTCAAGAGGGATGGATTATGCTACACGTGTTGCCTGGAGTGATTTTTTGTACTTTCTGGGAACTGCAATTCATTGAAGGAGGGAAAATGTTTATGACCCAAGACCAAGAATCAAACACACATTTATGGTTCCGTGAATCAAGCGCTAATATTATTTGGGTCGCCTTATACTTACAACCTTGGTTGTAACACTCACAAAAACTATACAATCCTCTCCACTGTAAATCACCTTAAAGTTCATCATCAATGTATGAATGTGTGTGTGAATGGGTGAATGTAAAGCAATACTGTACATCACTTTGATTAGCCGGCGGGTTGGAAAAGTGTTATATAAATGCAGAGTCCATTTACCATTTACCATCTCCCAGCACAGAAATCACACGCGGTTCACTCAATGTAAGCAGTAAGGCCAATGTGATGCAGAACCTTACGTATACACGTGCACGCACACACACACGCGTGCGAACACGCATACGCACGTGCACAATGAGTTGCAGGCATTTTTTCTCTCCCTTCGACCAAGGAAAATCACAGAGCAACTAATCCCTTCCTCAATCAACCGCTGCCAAGTGTCAACTCCTGATAAGGCCCTTTACCACACAACCACCACTGTGAACAACACACACATACAGTATATTCATGCATGCACGTGTGCGCGCACACACACACACACACTTCTCAACCTCTCAAACGCTGTCTTTATCACACTGGTAAATACACCATACAGTAAATGGTGTTTCAAATTAAATGTGTCTAAAAAATCGTCAGGACTTTCTAATATATAAATATATAATATTATTATTATGTTATGTGCAATTTAGTCAAGGTTTGCGCAAGTCTGTCTATTAATTTTTAAGGAAAATCTATCCAATGTGCACTAACTCACACAAACAAGTCAAGGTTTATGCACAATCATGCACACACACTGGCACATGCACGCACACAGACACGCACACACACATTCACATACACACCCACACACACACACACAAACACAACCACACTCACACCCACAAACACCCACAAACCCACACACACACACACCCAAACCCACACACACACACACCCAAACACACGCACACCCACAGTTTATGATTACAGTACACCCACACACCCCGCATACCCACTCACCCATGGCGAAGAAAGGAATTCCCAGCAGCGTGGAGTTGAACTTCCCGTCGGAGATGAAGAAGATGCCGGCGGCGGTGACGCTGGCGATGCAGATGGTCAGAACGCCCAGCAGGCCCAAGAAGGGCTTCCCTCGCAGGCAGTCCCTCATGGAGCTGGAGATGGTGGCGGCCAGAAGAACCAACACCAGGCTGACCAGAACCTCGCCCTTGGCCAGGACGCCCGTCTGGTGGAAGTCCCTCCACAGGCTGAAGGAGGTGAGCGGATGGACGTGGAGCTGGTCCACGCCGCGCGGGGAAAGGGCCTCCGCTGCCGATGAGTCCGCCGAGGAGGCTGCGTCCCCCGGCCCCGCCGGTCTCGCCACCCCTGCCCCTCCGGCCTGCAGTCGGCTGGCCAGGGAGCAGAACTCCTTCTCCCAGCGCTCGGCGATGGCGTCCTGCACGGCGGGGCCATGGTTGCGCAGGTAGTACGTGATCTGCACCGCCCGCGCAAACTTCACCGTCTGGTCGCGGCTGTTGGGCGAGAAGGACACGCCCCCGAGCTGGTGGCCGATGAAGGACACGCGTCCGTCCTGCCAGGAAGGAATGTGGGAGGGGGGAGTTAGATGTTAAATAGAATGCCTTTATATAATGCTTTTCTAACCTGTACAAGCCTCTCAAGGTGTTGTACATCACAAATCACACACAACCACACATTCACACATTCACACACAACCACACATTTACACACACAATCACACACACACACACACATGCATACATTAATTCAAACCACACATTTACACACACATTCACGCACACACACATACACACACATTCACACACACATTCATATGCACATTCACACACACATTCATACACCGATGGTGGGGTCAGCCTGCAAGACGCCATCCAACCACCGGGAGCAGTATAGGGTTGCGTAAGTGTCTTGCTTAGGGACACTTCTTTGACATAATATTTATCGGTAGGGCTGCATTGGAAAGAATCTGGCGATACGACACATATCACAATACAAGGGCCATGATTCAATATATTGAAATATATAATATTGTATATTAGTATATTATATATATATATATATATATATGCTTATATATATGCTTATATATATAAATATATATATATATATATATATTTATATATATATTCAATATAAATATAATATACTGTAAGCAAGGCGATATGTTGCGATTTCTATTTTGCGGAAAACTTAACATTGCTAATGTGTGGTGCTGCTGCAAAAAATAATAGAAACACTTCTGTAAACTTGCTCAGGGACTACAGATGGAAACTAGCTTGTGTCCCTTTTACAAATAAATTGAGTACAAAAAAAGTATTTTATATGGTAAATGGTAAATTTACCATATATTTTATATATATATATATATATATATATATATTTATATTATCAATACAATACAATACAATAGAGTGTTTTAGAGTATCGATACAGTATTGCAGTATTGCGCAACATAATATTGCGATACTAGGGTGTACTGTATCAACGTTTTACCAGCGACTTCTCATCCTGGAGAAAGGGGCGGGGGGGATGGCGGTGGAGACCTGGGGAGGAGGGGGGTTGGAGACCTTGGAGATTAGTTGTCCAGTACAGTGAAACCACCTAATGTAGACTAATGCAGTGTTCTCTACATGAGAGTCAGGCTGTGACTTGAGTTTTATGCTTTATAACATGTTCATTAATGTACAATCTCTGGGTGTGTGCATTCCTCACTTGGTTGGCATCTCCCTGTCATTGCCTGTGACAGGGTTCTTCAACAAATTACTACTGTATGGGACAACTGACTCCTTTTTTTCTAATGTGTTGGATGACCCCCAACTTCAACCTAGACAGAGAAATATTGTAATAATTGTGTTTCTTATTTTTAGTGATTCTGTTTTGCACTCTTGAATGCTACATAATATATACGTTTTTATGGATTTATCTTTTTTCAGTAGTGTGCCGAGTTCTTTGACATTTATTAGCAAATGAAAGTGTGTGGCTAATGGCAAACAAGTAAAATACAATAGTGCCAGATTTTCAAATGTTACATTTGACAAAATATGTGTTAAAGTTAAAACCACAAATAATCCTAGGGAGCCAGAAATCCCACCATGTTACTGATTACTACTATTACCTATTACTGTATATCTGAACTCCCGGTACAGTTACGTTTCTGCTACCAGAACAATGTCAAATTTAATTTTCAACTTATTATAGATATGATCTTGTCAGCAACATAATAATCTATACGATCAAACAAGCACAATAGGCTGTGTCACAGGGAGGTAGATGTAAATATGTTTCAAGATATAAAAATGATGTTCATCCTTCCTGTCAGTTTCAATAAGCTATTTACTGCTGTGAAACTTTGTCAGGAAGCAAAACACCACATATGGTGCAGAACTTGATTTCATGATGCGAAGGACAGCATACTGTATATTGTTGTTTATCTCTGCAACATGATAGCGCACAATGTTTGAAATGTATCCCTTCATTGAAATGCATTTAAAAATAATTGTGTTTAATTACAGTATGCTGCATTGTTAACTGAACTGATTACTGTAAATGCCATAATCAAAAGTAAACAAGGGATTTTGTATTTAAAGAAAGGAAGTTTGTGTCACTGAACAACAAACCTATTACACATTCCCTTATATATATTTGTCCTTGTCTAGTTGAGAGTTAGGGTTAAGGGACATGTTTCATTCCATGATATATACTGGTCCTTGTCCAGTTGAGAGTTAGGGTTAAGGGAGATAGGGTTAAGGGACATGTTTAATTCCCTGTGTATCACGTGAGCCTCTGAAGCCACTTGGCTGGTGCTGTGATTAAGGGCTGCACAGCTACAGTAACCATGACTGACTGACTGAGATTGTGACTAAACACTGTACAAATAACTTTGAATGACTGAAACTATGATAAACGACTGTAAGACTAACCTTGAATGATTGAAAATCCCAAGTGCAACAATATTCATGCACTGTTCATGTAGAGCATTCCTGCTTATATAAAGCCACACATTTACAAGATAACACTGTTCTTGAAAATAACACGAGAAAAAACCAACAAAAACAACAATATTGAAGTATAATTATTAAGGTGTTATCACGTGCCACCAACTTAAATGTGCCACCTGACTAAATGTGTCATTAATTGTATTAGTCTCTCTGGAAAACTACTGGAGGCATGTCACACTATTCTTCCAAAATATATTTACTAATTTGGTGTTTTGATGATGGTGGTGGAGTGCAGTCTACCATGTTAGCTCAAGATCTCCCACAGGTGTTCACATGGGCTGAGATCTGAAGAGCTGCGAAGACATATAACACATCATTATCATCGAGCCCTGTGGGTGGGGGCGTGGTCACGTCCGGACGAGACCACGCCCCCATCAGCATAGAAATGTATGGCCGTAGGATAAAGGTGATCACTCAGTCGGAACAACTTTGTATTGAATTGTAGTAAAGGGCATATGTGGGCCCAAACCCCCCCTTCCCTTACCTTATATACACATATACAGTACACACAAACTATAATGCACTCAGTCAAGCATTCAGGTTAATTTATTCATATATATATATATATATAATTGTATAACCAAAACCATTGTTTTACAGTAGATTTACAAGACTAGGAGTTGCTCAAATTGGGGGTTCCAAGGCTTTTGCATCATGACAACAAGACCCTTTCTGCACGTGTATTCATTTCTTTAAACCGTGTGTGTGTGTGTCTGTCACAGACAAGATGAGTGACATGTGAAGAGGCGATAGGTGGCACCCCTCCAGATAGCGCCACAGACAGTCTGAGCTAACGGACAGTACGATGAGAAAGAGGTACGTCGAGCCACCCACTATATCTAGGTAGCCAATGCCATAAACAAATATTATTATGTGACCACATATTAATTATATATTAAGTATAGTTCACATTGATCAGCCTGTCAACACAAACGTATGGTTTTATCTATAAGTATGAGTTCCCTATGCTCATCTTACACCTACCTTGGGGTAAGTTGTTCCATTAGACACACTGTTTTTTGATTGGTCATTGTTCTAAAACCAGAATAATTAGATAAACTGTTGTAATGTCCATAGGTGCACAACAGCCTGAGGTATATGTAGTAACTATTATATAAAACAAATAGACTTTTATTGTGCGGCACGCCTCCTCGCACCATCCCTTCCACAGCACGCCTTCAAGTCATGTGGTGTTTGGGTACCAAACGGAGCACCATTTCTCTCCCGACTCTACCGTATATATTCTGTTTCTTGTTGTTGTTAAAAAGCCTATGGATATTGTAGTGCTATATCTATAATGACACCTGTATCACATATATTGTACTACAATATTTCATGATTGTACGAACAGCTACGCAGTGATCCTATTGGCACAATGTGTGTCTGGGATCTAAACTAATGTTCCTTTATGGGTTTTCACAATAAAGTTGTAATTTGAACCAATGCAAGTGCACAATTTCTTTAAAGATATGATAGTACAATGCAATGTTTTGAAACATAGGACAGCCTGTGTTACAAGTGGCTACCGTTTTATGTTTTGTATCTAGAGTTGTGAACATTTAAAAAAAGGTTGTGAATTTTGGGGAAACGTGGTTAAAAAAAACTAGTTTACAAGGAATGAATCCTCAGTCTGATGACAACATGACCCTATTTCACAGGACAGGCTAGGTCCAGTCCTTTCCTACTGTACCACACGTACCACTGAAAATGCCATACCAGTCTGTTAAAGACTGTATATTTTCATGGAGAGAGCAGCGTGTCTCCATGAAAATATACAGTCTTTAACAGACTGGTATGGCATTTTCAGTGGTACGTACGTTATTTTACATTACCCCTACATGCCTTGTCCTGCAGCAGGTCTAGGGGATCAAGCCCCTTCAATCACAACAGCGTCCACTTATCAGAATTGATTCTCAGTGTGGACCGATGGACCATGCCCTCTCTCTCATATAGGGGGGTGGGAACAGGGTTTGTCCGCTACATCCGACCGGTCGGTCGACAGACGGCTGGTGATGTCACCATAGTAACACAAGCAGATGACAAAACTAATTAAGAAGAATTGTTGGCGTCTGATTTACACACATATTCTTAACAGCAGTATATAGAGAGAGAGAGAGAGAGCTCAATAGATCTGCGGAAATGTCATGACATCTATGTGTAATTAACCAGTCTGCGACGATAGATGACGCATTTCAGTTAAACTACTGTGATTGGTTCGACACCAACCAGTCATTAGGGGCAAGCGGTGACGTCAGGAAGTCCTTTCACAGAGGGACATGGCCAAACTCACGTCCAGACTGAACCCCCGAAACTGTGGTGTGTGGGATAGAAACCGAGCAACCAGCCAGCAGACCTGCTAGGGATAAATCGCCCGTCACTACACGATAATTTGATGATTTATTAAACTGTGTGTATGTGTATAGGCGGGGTGCCTCACAAACATTATGACCTCAAAATGACATTGCCACTCTGCAAACAAGCCGAACTAGAGAACTTCATTCAAACCATTCTTTCATTCCTCAAACCTCGCATGAACAAATTGCAAATGACTTGTTAAAACCACTGACATATAATAATGTTGACCACTCTCATGTACTTCTAGTAAAACTGATCCTAACACACACACACATCCATTAGCTGGTCAAGCACACAAGCCATACTCGACAACTTCTTTATTGCCTTGATGTTACTGTAATGAAGTACTTGATCTCATCTTATGCATGTGTCTACTGTAGCCGTCGAGCTCTCAGCAATCCATACTTCCATTGTGGCAAATGTCTGCCTTCTCCTGCCAAGTGTCCACGTAAATAAAAAGAACCATTACTAACATTAAGACTTTTGTAGTTTTCAATGTAATGTATTTAACAGTTTGGTCATTGGCTTTAAATAAAACACACAATGTTATAGTACTGTACATGCACATAAACTAACATGAAGTACTGACAAAACTCTATGAATCGCATTAATGGCCCTCTATACAAGGGGGCTGCTGTCTCTGAATGCACACATACACACACATGCACACATGCACGCACGCACACACACATAATTAACTTATTTTTACTGTATGTGATATTGTTGGCCCAGGGCTATAGAGATATTTACTATATTATGGTGTCAGTGATGCTGGAGCAATATTGTTATTTGAATGCAATCAAAGAAAACAACACCTCCTCCCCCTCCCACTCCCCCCACATTTGACACGCATTGCCAAGGCTGGGAGTCTTGTGTGATGCGGTCAGCACGACTTTGCTTGTATTTCCATTTAGTGAGCCCAGGGCGGTGTAGGAACACCAGCGCATGCACAGAACAGACAGCTAATTCACTGAATTTGAAATATATAAAAGTTACAGTAGCTTGCAATTTCCCCAAATTTATGTTGTTTTATCAACAGTGTTTGGCAGTAACTAGTTACTAGTAACTAGCTACTGTAACATCATTACTTTTCCAGTAACTAGTAGTGTAACTATATTTACTATTTCCAAAACTGTAATATTACATACTAATCCAAGTAATGCTGCATTACTGCGTTACAAGAACAAGATTTCTGGTCCTATAGCAAACTTGGGGTAGGCTAATTGAACCAACCTGTCTGCAATGTTTCACTGTGGCTGATTGTTGACTCCTAAGGTTCATTATTGTTCCAATAAAGAGGATTTCATTCTAAAATGACCTGGCTACACAGGTTGTCGTTTTTCAGAAGGGGCGAGGCAGGGTAGTGATTGTGAAAGTAATATAGTAATGTAACTAGTAACATAACTAATTCATTGTAATACCCAGTAATAAGTTAAGGAGTAAAAAGTAAATATTAACTTATTACAATTCCTGAGTAATAAAACATAAAACACTATCTGAATTTAAATATTTACATCTCACTGTACACGTTTGATACCAATTATGAGGTATTATAACAGTAATATGACGATTCTTGTTTGCCAATTGTCCTTGGCCTTACCTGCTGTATGTGCTTGTATGCGCTTTAGTTTCACTTGACTCTGCCCACCAGTAATACTAATAATGTGTGTGTCTGAGTGAGTGAGTGAGTGAGTGAGAGAGAGAGAGAGAGAGAGAGAGAGAATGGGAGGCATCACCCATGTGTGTCTGCCGTTTGTGTTGTATGTGCCTACAATACAGTGTTCTTTATTCTCACTCTCTTTACAAGTTTCTATATTGTGAGATGTCCACAATGCACACCTCACAATTGTAGTTGTTAATGCTTGAGTGCATTTGCGTGAAGCTAAATAAAACAATACAAAAGAAAACTATGGATTTATGTTAGAATGTGTAGGGTGATCATAGTCTTATCTGCAATATGGATACGGCGCACAATCCATCAGCTCAGAACATTGCACTTGTCAAGTCTCATAAAAAAGATGGGCGCAATCAGTTTTAGTGCAAAGAGATGTATAGAAGGCATTCTACATAGAATGACCTTTTCTCTATTATTTGTTGTGTCTCTGCAGTCTGTGTAAAGCGGCCTTGGGTCAAGTGAAAGGCGCTATAAAAATGTAAAAGTTATTATTATTATTATTAGAACCCCCCTAAATGCACATCGGGTCATTGAGTTAGTTTTAAATCCTCACCTGTTCACAAGCACTCTGTGATAGCAGTGGACTGCCTTTGCAGTAGCCTATGAAGCGTTACATTCCTACATTCATAGGAATGTAACGCAGAGGAAACCTATAGGAACCATCGTGACATGTATTGTTCTGTCACGTTAAAAGTGGTGCCCAAGCAGATTGATTTACAATGCTGCTTGCTCTCTCTCTCTCTCTCTCTCTCTCTCTCTCACACGCACACACACACGCACACACACAACGTTATGTCATACTAAAAAAAAAGAAATCTTCATGCATGATGCAGGCATGCAGCATCACCATGAGTCCATATGGCCATGTCACTCTATGTGCATGGAATCACTGCATTAGACAGATATACAGGGGGGGGGGGGGCGGACGGACGGACGTGGACCCCCCACACGCGCGCGCACTTATTCACACACACACACGCACACACCACACCATTTCTATAAAGCAACAGCCAACCGGCGAGGCAGACACAGCCGAAGCCGGCTAGCTGTCTGGGTTACCGAGAGGGTTACCGAGAGGGTTCCCTCGCTGTCTGATGTGTGTTGCCATCCGCAGCCCCCTACACCAGAGCCTTAGAGAATACCGGCCAACTGCATTCGTTCAGAAATTACGGCAGTCCCGCAAAGATTGGCTGGGGCAGCCCGCTATAGTCGTTCACGCACACTGCCACTATAAACCATGGCAATGTAGCCTTTTCAGGCCCTGGTGTAGGAAGATCAAGTTGGTTTGTTGGGGGGAGTGGAAGTGACAGGCTATTAGGCAGCACCCAAACATCTGCAGCTGTTATCGTTGGAGACTCGTAACACTATCGCCTACTGTCTGCCTATGCACGCTATAGCATACGGCGTTCTCACCTTTAACGTTGTGTTTGGATAGCTGACGGGCACCTTGTGGAAAGTGTTGTTGGCGAGCACAGCCAGCCTAATATCTTCGAATATGCCGATGATATCATCCAAAAGGCATCGTTTGTCCCTGTGGCTCAGGACGCAGAGATGCGCGAATGTGTAGTTGAATCCCTTGTAGTTGACGCGCAAATCCAGCACTTGCTTATGAACTTGCAAAACCTGGTCCGCCAGCTCCAAGATGTTTCCCCCCGACTTGGCCAGCAGTATCAGCCTGCCATATCTGCCGGGGGTGTGCAAATCCGAGTAGAGCTTGTGTTTCGACTGGTCGATGGGGAACAGGCTGTTGGCGAGACTCCGCTCTATCTTAGCGAGGCTGTGAGTCGGTGCGACCAGGATCTCTAGGTCCGTCTCCGGCTTGAATCGGCTCAGCACGGTAGATCCGAAAATAATGGTGAGCACCGCGGGGACAGTGAGAAAGAAAACGGGATGCCTGCTAACGAATAAGCCCAGCCAGTAAAACGAAGCCTTGAGCCCTCTGTGAATCACTTGCCGCAGCATTCTCCACAAAATCCAGCTTGCAGATGCCCCGTCTCCTCCGATGAAACACATGTGACATCAGACTCCTTTCCCCACTTTAGTCAAATCGTATGAGAATTATAAAAGGATCCCAACACCGCCACTGTATAGTACGAGGCTACACATATAGACACACATGCGCGCACACACACATACACGCACGCACGCACGCACACACACCACAACACCTGGGAAGAAAAAAAAAAAACAGCACTGCAGCAATTCACAGAAAGACGGACGGACACAATTACAGACAGTCAGACGTTCCAGATCTATCGATCATGCATGATGCGACGATCGAGAGGATCCTGCTTCGCCGTGTAATCTCAAGCCATTCCGCCTCCTCGGGATGAGAAGCCGTGACTGGCACCCGCTACACCTGCTGCTGCTGCAGTAGCGGCGACGAGCCGCGGCGGTGTGTCATGCATGTGCGCCTCCTCGCCTCTCCACACTACCGGCGGCGCCAGATTTATGTGCTTACTGGTACCATGTGGTTGGTTTGATGAGGAGGAGGGGTGGGGGGGGGGTTAGGCGAGTGAGGATGAACGCATGAGGTCATTTTTGGGCCCTATAGCCTCCATTGAAAGTTGTGGAATCAGCATGCAGGTGGAAGAATCAACATGCTGCCTGAAAAGATTTAGGTAGAAATTTAGCGGTAAAAAAGTTAGTGTAACGTCTTAGAAATGCGATAACTAACGTATATCAAATCTGCTCTGTGAGAACGTCTGCTCTGGTTGATTTATCCTCACTTTAGATTTTTGCAGGGGCTCTAAAGAATCTGACCAGTCGAACCTCTTTTTCCTGATTGGTCCTGCGAATTGACCGTGCCTGTCAATCGCATGAATGCACCACATAGCAGCACAATGGGCTCAAGAGACAGGGAGCACAGTCAATTTGCGAAATCTTACTATTTTTTGTTAGTTCTCGCTCTGAAATCCTATAGTAGCAACCTGAAATATGTTTGCGCAGCAAACTGAGCTGGTACATTAGTCATGTCTTGTAAGAGGTTCATGGGCTAAATTAATAAATAACGGTTACAGGGTTATAGTGTTAGGCATCTGTAGAGTTTCATTCTGTATATATCACATGCAGCAGGGTAGGACACAGTAGGAACAGGACAAAGAACATCAGGGCCGTGGAACAAAATAGTCCTCTTCCTTTGGTGGTTTGGGTTATTTCCACTTACAGACAACACAAGGCCAGCATGTTCAAACTGAAAGATCTTGTTGATCTGCATGGCACTTCCCCAGAAGATAAACACGTTACAGGCACTCCTAGAACCCTTCAAAGTCACGTGGTCTGGTTGCTGATAAGGTCTTCATATCCCCAGGAGACCTGGTGTCACGTCCGGAGGGGGTACTGAGGACCCAAGTGCAGGATATTGTTGGTATGATGGTTTAATGATGACCGGGTTTGCAGAACAGAACTCAAAAACACAGACACGACTACACAAAGGAATATAGACAAGTGATCCAGCACAGGGCAGACAGAAAACAGGGTATTTAACACATGAAGGGATGATTACAGATTGGGGACCGGTGAGGCAAACATTAGCAGGGAAGACAGCGAGGACATCCACAGGTTGGGAGGGGAAGGGCAGGCAGACAGACCCATGGACAACCCAGGAGGCAGTCATGACACCTGGCTATTCATTGTCAAGTAATGCCAGTTTTATTTCTATTGTTTCTCCTTCACTGACTGAGTGGGTCAGATATGATAAATGGCTGACCTATATCTCTGTGAAACTTAATGCAGGATATTGTATTTCCAATGTGAAACAACAACAACAGAGTAAAGAAAATGTCTGTAAACATGTAGTAACTTTTTGATGTAACTAGGTTACATAGTTTGAACACTCATCTCACCAACCCACCATGATGGACTGTCTGTGATAACACTAATGCGAACAGTCTCCAGACCATAATCTCAGCAAAAACAATTGATCTGAGAGCAATAGTTGGATGGAGCCAGGCTAAAATGTAACATGGAACAAGTGGTTCATATTAATGTCCAACTGTCATTTTGGACAGACTTTACCAGATAGGTATGTTTAACACACGCGATGTTGAAGAGGCGTGTCATCCAAGACATCCCCTCCACATCCAAAGCTTTTAGCATTTCTGGACGGATCTC
>JAODTR010000017.1:1797264-1810024 GCA_025399935.1 Amblyopsis rosae
GCAGCCTCAGAAGCGCTCTTCATGCACACCTTCCTAAGGTGTGCATGAAGCCTGGGTTGAGGCTTCCTGCAGACCCTACATAGCAGGAAGGACCTTTGGCGAGTTGAACTAGAAAACAGAACACACACAAAACACATAAAATATTGTTCATTTCATTCATGTAGGCAATATAAAATTATTTTCAATGTACAGACAATTTTGGTAAACATATTGCCTAAATGCTATAGTGTGCTTCATTACTCAAATAGGCCTGTAGAAGCCATATAAAGTGTCAATTTATGGAGGGAAATAGATGTGGTCTGCTGGCTGCCTGTTCTTTGTACTGGATGAAATCTTCTGTTTGTAGCACAGCCCTGCCTCTGTAAATGTTAAGTCACCTACAAGATCATTCCGTGCCAATTATCCACATGCCATGCCTACGCCGCATCTGGAAACATCACCGGTTAACATGAACACTTAAACTTCGATTTAAGAATGTCGCAGTTTGCCAGGCATTTGTTTAAGTAGAAGACTGAACATTCAAAATGAGTATGACTACAAACCCTTAATTGGCGACGATTAGAAATACGTTTTGGTGACGTATATGAAAGCTGTAGTTCGAATGGTTACAAACACACAACATATTGTCGTTTTACAACAGGCTGCAACTTTCTTGACTACATTTTTTATTTTAAATAGACAGACATCATATGTCGACATTATGTCAGAATTCAAACGATTCTCCCCATTGACTGGGCTAGTAGCCTACCAGAGCCATGGAAATAACATTTCGCTAGTTATGTCAATGACTGGCTAATACCATATCTTTTTTGCAAACATGGGCCCATAATATGGACGTAACTGCTCTCTCTTGCAGGCTACTTGAAGCATGCATATAAATAACATTGTAAAACACCATTCATTGTACTTACTTCCTTGATGGCTCCATGAACAAGGAAAAAATGAGTTCTCTAAGAAAACCTAAAAATATGTGTTGTTCAAAAAGCACAGCTGTCCAGAGTTTCCAATAGACTAGTATGGATGTTCTGTGGCCAGGTAAATATACCCCCTGCTGTGAGCATATACTGCATACACCAATGAAAATGGGGCCTCAAATGCACCATCTAATAGCTTAACAAGTCACGTTTCATTAATACACCCCACTGGAATTCAAGTGTACATTTGGACAAGGTATTGTCGTTGCTTCTGTATGAGTGGGGTAGGCAGCTATAGTTGAGTACAGAGAGTTGGGTAGTTGAGGAATAACTATTAAACCTATAGGGGACAATACTAATCCGAATTCATTATGGTTATTTTCTCAACAGTGAAATAGATATATAGTCTATTATATATATATATATATATATATATATATGTCTATATTATATTTAGGCCTCCACTGAATACCTTGATGGCCCTGAGGGTTCCCCTGTGCGTATGTGTATGTGGTTTGAAAGTGCAAAACAAAAACGAAAAACTAAATAATAAAATCAAGTACCGGACGTGAGAGGTCGACTGGGAAGTTCGTCACCAGCTGGCGACCGTGTTATCTGCCATTTTGAGCCCTGTAGAGAACGTATTTTTTTCATAATAGTCTGTGTGAACCCAAATAAGTACACAATCATGGCTATGCAAGCAGCGAAACGCGCAAATGTAAGCATTTTTATGGTGGATGTTGTTACAAAGTATGTGTGTACTTTAGTTGGAACATAACGCCTAGTTATATTAGAGGCTAACGTGTTAGCTGATTTAGCTATCCTTTATGCTAGCATTGAAGACGAACCTGTTATAACAATCGGTTAACACTGGGATTGAATCGTTTAAAGTAATATATTATAAACAAAACTTGTAAAGTATTTGGAATCCTTAATTACATTGTTGGATTACAGTACAATTGTAGATATCTCTGGTGATACCGGTACGGCTTGTCGTAATCACATGGGATATCTCCAATGTAAAACTAGCGCTGCCTGATCGTTACGATACACTATGCAAATTATGGACGCTTTATTTTTATTTATTTAGATGACTATTGACATGTTTGCCATCTTTTTGCCATACTATACAGATAAGATTACCTCCAGAAGTCAATAGAATCCTCTACATTAGGAACCTTCCATATAAGATCACAGCTGAGGAAATGTATGACATATTTGGAAAATATGGACCAATACGTCAGATTAGGACGTAAGTATATAGATATGGAATTGTGTGTGTATTTATTTGTATATGAATGAAATTCAAGCTTTTGTGTTGCTTCATTTAACATGTACTCTTCTCTAACGCTCTCGTCTCACACTGAATGCGATCATCAGTGGTCTCGTCATTATTAGTATTACAGTGATGATGGCTAACGCAGCTACACAAATGGCAGTGTAAATAATCGCTTGGTTTTGTAAACGTATGCCTGCGTAAATTCAACGCTAGTTAGTAACCGGGATACTGTATATCATGTATACGGGGATAGGGGTAACCTGTTTTATGAGGTAATGTAAACGTCTTATCTCAAATATGATCAAAACCGGGATACGCCTCATAACCGGGATACTCAAGTCCATGTAAACAAACGCACTGAATGTGATGCTGTGTATTTTCAGTGGGAACACACCAGAATCGAGAGGAACGGCTTACGTTGTGTATGAGGACATCTTTGACGCCAAGAACGCTTGTGATCACCTCTCAGGCTTTAATGTCTGCAACCGATACTTGGTCGTCCTCTACTACAATGCAAACAGAGTAAGTATGACTGCTAAAGCTCTGCAATTAATTGTTAATGGAAGTATTACAGCACGCCCTGGCCTTGCACTCCATAATTATTAAAGCAGCCGATGATGATGTTGATCATCACATTTTATTTATTTAGAACTTCTCATACAGATTTGCAATTCAAAGTGCTTTACAGAGAGGTAATACTGCACACTAGTTGTGCTTTCCATAAACAACTACAGAAATACAGAGAAAAACATTAAGCATTAATAAAAACATTTTTATAAAAATAAAAAACGGGTGCATAAATGAATGCAATAAATATGCATAACATTATACTGAAATGACATGCGCTATTAAACTATAAATAGTTGGCTGCTTATAACCCATTTCCCCCTTTCCTGCATCTCATTCAGGCTTTCCAGAAAATGGACACGAAGAAAAAAGAGGAACAGTTAAAGCTTCTGAAAGAGAAGTACGGCATCAACACAGACCCGCCAAAGTAGCAGTATTGTCTATTCTCCCATCTTGTAAAAATTCAAATGTCTTTATGTTCTCATTGACATGTTGCTGCCATGGCAACGTGGAGCTCATCGCTGCTGGTAGATTTTTTTTTTTCTGTCGACCAAGCAGTTTTGTTATCTATCAACATGCTGTTTTTGTGAATTTAACTTGGATCTGCTGTGTTGATCTTTTGTAAAAATCAGGTTTTCGTTTTCTTGATTTACTTTAAATTTAAACATTAGCCTAGAATATAAAACCATAAGTGCGTCAAACCTGAATGTAAAATGTCACTTTTGTAAAATAAATTGTGTTTTTATTAGTTTTCTCCGGTTTTCTTGATATGTAAATATTTTTATATGAACCATTTTAATCAATATACAATATGGATCATTGTTTACCTATATGTGCGGTGTTGAGTAACATTTGTGTTTTCCTTGAAGCATCATATCTCCATGTTAAAATCTACAGTTTCACAAGTGTTTCATAATGTATTGCACGTCCTTCAGACAGTCAACGAAACCATCTCCCTTTTCATAAACCCACACAATCGACTCATTGCAGTCTTTGCTGGATCCGTTTGGATGGCTCTCAGCTCTTCCAAATGCAGCACTTGAATCAGGCTGTCTGTGTCAATGTACTGTAGCTTGCCCGAAAAATGTGAAACAATTTGGACATGTACATTTCATTGTGAATAAGTGAGATACTGGTGATAACGGGTCACCTGTTTAGTTTTGAGTTAAGATAAGTTTGAACTAGTGTCATTCTGTATACAGTACACATGCTTTGAAAATGCATCAAAGGGGCCATCTTGTGGCGCTACGTGGAAATGCATCAGACGAGCCAATGCAGGTTTTATTTTAATGTTTTTTTAAAACGAGTCAATGGAAGTGTAAAATTAGCCTACATGGGCAACCACTTGTTTGGTTTGTTAAAATGGTCAGTATCTCAAGAGATTCTAATGAGGAATATTTCAGTTTTTATAGTGTAACCTTAAGAAATATGTTTTGTTTCCGAGCGGTCTGTCTTTCAACAGTCTAATCCAGTCTGAACTCAAATCAAAATTTGCATCTTCTTGGAATAGAAGTCTATAATCAAATGAAAGGCTGAGACCACATAACCATTTTATGCCAAAAGCTGGTTATGAATGATCGCTAATCATTTTACTATGCCAAAAACTGGGTAAGCATAATGGCTGTTCTTGTTTTAAAGTAAAACATTCTGCTGTATTGTGTTAGAATAAATTATAAGTCTGGAGTGTAACGTGTAGTATGAAAACTGAAACAGCTCAGTGTTGAGTTATTAAACCAAACAGTTGGTCACAGAGTTCATTTTATTAGATTAAACCACAACACAGGGAACAGTGCAGCCATGTCATTGGGGACACAATACATGCTACAAAAGAATCCTTGTAGACAGTTGCCATTGCTTACATTTGGTATGCCGAATCTTAATATCAATAGTACTAAGAGTTGCATTTATAAACACTTTTTGGACAATGATGTTAATGTAAATAAGTACATTACAAACCTACTGCATCCATCTTTAATGCTGAAAAATGATTGTTTAAATGGTTGAACAGTTAACTTATTTGTTGGTACTGGATGAATTCAGTTCACTCCCAACTAGACAACAGCATGTTTAAACGTACTGAAGTTATGTGGCTGTAGTAGAAGGGCAAGGGAAGTTACATAACTGCATTATCCTGACACAACTAACTTTGTTACATCTATTTTCAATCTTTGTCTTTAGTGGATGGAGCTATCTGTCAAATCACAACTTATTTGCATGCCATTATTTTGCATCCGCGAGGGAAGTAAAAAAAATCTACAAAAATACGGATTGATTAGGAGTCGAGAGAGGGAGAGGAAATATAGTCATACTGGTTGGTGAAATTAAAATGCAACCCACAATGCATGGCATGTTACAGGTTGCATTTTATTTCTCCATTTACTACAATGATAAATGGCATTGAAAAAGGCAAGCAAAAGAGTGTTCAGTGTGAAATATCTAATTGATGTGTTTTTGCAGCTTTAAGAAATATAAAAAAAAACTCTGAAATCACTGATATGAGACCTGTATTTTCACTGGAAAAGTGTGAAAGTGTGTTAGTCGGTTACAGAGAGGCTTAAATCATTGAAATCTGCCTACTGTTGATGCCATTGATTACACTGGTCAACACTGAAATAATATACCGACTTAAAAAGGCCCTAATGTAGTATCTTGCTGTGCTGAACACGAAAATAACCATGACATTTCTTTATTGGCTCTCGTTTTAAAGATATTTCATATAGTTCATTTTCTATGTTTCACCGTGTAAATGTACCCAGCAGGACTACAACAACATCCTAAATAAGCCTAGAATTATGTAATATTGCATCACATTGCATAATACCATCATACACGTCATCCAGTGTTGATTGCATAATTTTTTGATGCAATGCAATACTACTGCCAGGTGACTGCTGAAGTAAGCTGACGTCAGCAGTGTACTATATAAAGCGCAGTCGGAAAGGTTGGTTGAGCATTGAAAATATTTCAGACTTTGTGCGAGACAGTTTAAGCTACTGTTACATCATACTTATTATTTTATCCATTTAGGTACAATACAGAACAGTAATGCCTAATTACATAAATGTTTTGCAGATTCCAAAAGAATTAGAGACAATTTTGCAATTTGGCTGTCATATTTGTGTTGAGCACATACAGATAGATAAGAAATTACAAATTTTATTTCAGTAACATGACCTTTGTAAAATGTGTTGACCAGTGTTATCTCTACTTAAGAATAAAAAATAAATGGTTCCCGTCTTCATTACATGCTATAGTTGGATTATTTATCCCACTATTTCATTTGTTAAGCAGTTTAATTCTCCTAGATACAGATTTTTCATTAAATACTTCATACTCATCTAATTTCATCCAAACAGAGATGACGTATTGCGTTTAAAATGCACAAGTAATATGTACTTGTTTGTGGCATACTGTATATTACAGCTAATCTACAATGACACATGCTCCCACAGTTATAGCAGTCAAAATAAAATATATTGACAAATCACAAATATTACATCCCATATATTACATGTAGATTGATTGGAATATGATATCTCTCTATTAAGTAAAAATCTTTTTTTTTATACAATTGAAAGTATTACCGCTTGTCACTTCTAAGGCGTTCTGTCTTCAGTTCACCTACTCTGGCTTGGGTAGATCGATGCTCAACAGACTGGTGGCATGATTTACCTTTGCAGGATGCACAATGAGGAGAGTTTTAAGGCAGAAACTGAAAGCATGCAAATTAACAACATTTACATTTTTTTATGACAGTACAAGCGTGTGTTGAAAAGAAAATAGCTGTCATGTCTTTTGTCTCTCCACGGTAAATATTTGAGAAGGATGGTTTTATTTTTTGGACGCAGGTACAGAATAGTATCAGAAATTTGGTACAGTTGACATTCAGTATAATTAGACACATTTAAGGTAACGTCAGTAAACTCGGAACATTAAATAGGTTAGCAGAAATTCAATGCAGCACATGTGCAATGCAAGTGTATGGAAAATAGTTTGCACACTTCACATTTTGGCAGTTGATCTTTATAATTTAAACATACAGTATATACTGTATATATAGATTGTGCGAGGTGTAAATATGTATTGAGATGTGTGAATTTTTGTGTGTGGGTGCATCATGCACTCACTCGCTGTTATAAGTTATGTGTTCTATGTGTTGTTTATAGCAAATAACATTCTCATGCACACAAGTGTTTCAAACACAAGAAGCGGTTCCATCGAAAGGTAGTCCAAGCATTAATTTTTTTCAGTGGAAGTAGCTGCGAACTGAATGGTACATGAAATTCTTTGTGTGCAGTCCTTAGTGGCTAGCAGAGCGCTGGTGTTTGTACGCCCCCTTCCATCTATTTCTGAAGGTCGCACTGAAGCAGTAATACGATGGACGGGTCGCTTTTGGCCGCCTCTTTGAACTCCTCCAGCGAGATCTGGTCGTCGTTGTTCCTGTCCATCTTGGAAAAGATCTTGTCCACCCTCTGCTGGGGTGTCAGGCCATCCTCGTTCATCTTCATCATGATCACCGTGCCCACCATCTTGTAGATGGCCTGCAATGAGGACACGAGTCATGAACCAGAACATATATGGACTTGTACAAAACATGTAGGCTACATAAAAGCCCAGAGAGAGAAAGATAACGGGTCGGGTGAATTGGATCAATACTTTCCACAAACGTTATATACTTACGTTATGGCTTTGCAGCAAAACAAAAAGCAGGAAGACAAATGTGTGACTGTGTCTTTCATTACTCATAACTTATATTTAACGCTAACTGCACACAGGCCTTGTGGATGCATCGTGTTATCCTAAATAGGTTCAGCACATGGTGTAAAATCTAGGGTAAATATTCATAGTCACAGTATCTTGTTGACTCTGCAGGTAAAGAGTTGGGAATCTAAGCACTGTGCAAAAAAACTGCTGTTTCCATTGGGGTTACCCTCTCATAACTTTTTGAATCTGGGCTGGGTTTGAAATCATTGCACACTTTAAATTGCTATGTTTATTGAATTGAGTAAGTAGCTTATAAATACAATTGCAACTGTCTGGTTCTCACAAAACGGCCACTATATCAGATGCTAAAGTTACTGCTACTGCCTATATAGCTTCAATTCAGATTTTTAATGGAAAACCACCTCGATGATCTCCAGCATCTCCACTCGTGTGATCTTGCCATCTCCGTCCAGGTCATACATGTTGAAGGCCCAGTTGAGCTTCTGCTCGAAGCTGCCTCGTGAAGTGATGGACAGGGCGCAGATGAACTCTCTGAAATCAATGGTGCCGTCTCCATTCTTGTCAAAGGTCCTGAATGCGTGCTGGGCAAACTTGGAGGCATCACCGTAGGGGAAGAACTGAGGAAGATAAAGGGGAGAGAGGGGAATATGTAAAATGTCATGATTTTCTTATTTTAAAGCTCTGTTCTACATGTTACACACCTTCACTTTATCCCTTAGTTCTGATGTTAAAATGTCCATAAAACCAAAACAGAAATTTAAAACACCTACCTAATGGTTTAACCGTGGCGGTATAAGGTCTGCCAGTTTAAATCTAATAATTTTTGAATGTTTACACAAAACTTTCAAACGTTCAAAGCAAGCGCGTTCGCCAGTATTGAATGCACCTCAGGTGACTGCATTATGTAGCCAGGAGCAGCGTTGAGTTTCATTAGGTATTCCTCTCCGATTAAACAGAAAGGTATGATGGGTAATCTGAGCTGAGCCGGATTGGGACTCCAACAGGACTATATAAGGTTCGGTAAATTCCATGATTCAATAACCATAGCGACATTAAAGGAAATTATATAATATTAGAGAGAGAACAAAACAGGTAGGGAGATGTTCTAGCATGTCTTCTCCGCACTGCTGCTTCCACCCAGCAAATGCTGCAAATTGTGTGACTCAGACATCCACTGACATTTGTGGGGCTGTGTTGTGACAAATGAGCACTTAACAGACTCTAAAGTATGTGCGAAGGATTGAAGTACATTTATAAGTCATATACGAGCCAATGAAAATGTGGTGGAGCATTACATTGTCAACAGAAAATTATGTAGGAATTAGGCTCCTGAAATAATAAAAGGCTGACATTGCTGTCAGACGGGCTTTGCTGACTTAAACTCCCAAATATTCAGACAGAAGATAATATACATATACGTATGAATATTTTCTTCTGTCTGAATTTAGTGTTTGCGGAGGGATGGGCGTGGTTTAGTAATGTCTGCATGGGAGGGCGTGTCGGCAGGCATCATTCATGGGACTCATGGATGAGAAACTATATAACCTCTGCTTCCACGTGTGTGTGTGTGTGGTTTACCACACTCAGCTGTAATTGGCTGTATCTTTATTAGTGAGCCAGGATGGAGGAGGCTTTAATTGTTGCCGCGTCTAACAAGCTGGCATTGTAGCCTGCAATATTGCCGGTGAAGACTACAAACTGCTATTCTGGTGTGGTGCAATGCTCGATTGGTTAACAGCTGTTTTCTCCTACTGGGAGTAGACCTCTGATTCATTTTTAAACCGCTGGACGGCATTTAACCCAACGGTGTCGCTGCAACTGTTTTGATCACCTCATCTAGCTCTACCACCAGCAAAATGAGCTTGACTTAAACGTCTCAGTAATCTTAATGAAAGCAAATTGAGCTGAGAGCAGTAGTCGCGGGCGGAGCCAGGCTAACAAACTGCCCCTATAGGCTACGTTTTCCCTTCGCAAAACCAACAACCGCTCATGCGTGACAACAACCACTCAAATGGACTACGGATTAACCAGCAAGGCGATCTCTGTGTACGTCTGTGTCAAATGTGCATGGCACAACCTGATGGGCAAGAGCTACGCGTGTGGACGTGAGCGAATAACAGGGAAAAGACAGCGACGCGACAATGAGAGAGGGAGAGTGTTAGAGATGTAACACTGGAAAATGTAGAGGTGAGAGAAATTAATGGTAAATGGGCTGCATTTATACGGCGCTTTTGGCCACTCGAAGCGCTTTACAGTATTTTGCCTCACATTCACACACAGATGGCGATTGCTGCCACGCAGGGTGTGACCAACCGCCAGGAGCAGTTGGGGGTTGGGCATCTTGCTCAAGGATGCTTACAAGTAAGTCAATACCAGGGTTCAAACCCACAACCTTCCAGTTGGGAGCCTAACACCCAGACCACTAGACCACTAGACCATCCTGCCCCCCTAGTAATGAGAGCTGTAGAAGAAGCAGACAAAGACACAGAGCGGAAACAGAGCGGCGTCGGCCTGTTTGCTGCCTGCCTGCAATCAGGTCCCACCCGAGGTGGTTCCACTGCAGATCAGGCTGCAGTGTGAAGAGAGAGCAGAGGCAGAGAGTCACAGACGTGCAGCAGGAGAGGCGGAGGGAGAGAGAGAGGGGGAGAGGGAGAGAGGGAGAGAGAGAGGGAGAGAGAGAGATTGAGAGAGAGACTTTAGGACTGGCTTGACAACCGCAATGTCTAAATGATGACGAAATCGGACGAAAGGGAGCAGAAAAAGACAGATTTGGTATGGAGAGAACAGAGAGAGAGAGAGGAGAAAGGCCGGGGCCTTGAAAACCTGGCAAGTTATGAAACTGCAATTTAAATCAGGATAAGAGCATGGGGAAGTGCGGCTGTGCTGTCTGTCGTCCTTCTCCTGCTGTTAGATGAGAGAACTGTGATTCAACGTTCCTAGTTATGTCTGACAAAACCGCAACACCTTCACCAAGCATGCAATGTACGATTACAATTTAGCAACCAAATGACCTATACATTACAGACTCGAAGCCTCCATTATTTCAGTGGCTCATGGGCCGTTAACATTTCTATTGAACAATAATCCGCTCGGGGATCCCTATGCAGTTCACGGGTGTTTGACGTTTGTTGGCTGATATCAAGAGGCTGTGCCTGCTATGGCCCACAGGCCAATCGATGTAAGTGTGCCTTTGTGTGGGTGTGTAGTTATAACGGCAGGTGGGGGCTGGTGTGGTTATGTACAGCTAACCCCCTACTTCACACACACATGCAGAATCATACCGCTGCTTAGAACACAAAAGCCTTTCTAATCAGTCTCCAAACTGCCTTGCTGTCAATGGGCCAGAGAGAGAGAGAGAGAGAGAGAGAGAGAGAGAGAGAGAGAGAAGGGCAGATGTAACTCACGAGTTACCCAAGCATTAATTGAAGCTACTTGGAAGCCATTTCACAATAGCCATGACTGTAGGATATGGGCTTCTGTAGGAACAAAAGCACACCATGTACTCAATGATAAAATCTCAATGATAAAACCATGTGCAGGATGCTGCAATACCAAGAATATTACAGCATGCAGCTTACTATTAATTTTCTTTTACCATACTGTAAGTTAGACAACCTTCCATGCCTATGTCTTTATCTGAATGCAGTTGTTTCGCATTTTATAAAGCTTTTATAAATATGTTACACAGCTGCAGACCATAGTAAAGTATAAAGTATAAATATAGAAAAGCTTCATTTAAAATGAATTAAAAAAAAAACAGAAACGTTTATCACAGGCAATAAAAAAACACCACAAACAGGCTCATAAAGTATGCGCACGCTCCCATTAAAGTAAACCATCTTTCTTGTGACATTTCCAGAAAGTCCTATCTATGGGTACTACAATGTATTATTCTGGATAATAACACACTCTAACTCTCAGTGGCTGTTCAATAATGCCTGGTCAACCACCGTCATGGCGATGGTCATCTCAACATAATCACATTAGTTTATGTATTCCACTAACAGGGTCTCCACATTCCAATTATAGTTCAGCGTTTAATGCGAGGCCTACTTTCCCACTATCTCGCACCTTGTGCATGCAAGCCTGTTCTCTTATAGACATCTGATGTGTTTAAAAACCACACATATCTATTGGGTTATTTATAAAATGAAGAAATATGTGTAATAGTGCCTATCTCATGTCCAGCAGAATACATGGGTAGATACTGTAAATGACAAAGTCTACGCCACATCCTTATTCTAACCTATAAAAGAACAAGTTCCCTAATGCTCCTTAGGCTTCTTATGATAGACCCTCAACCTCTGGTCTTTAAACACATGCCATGGGAATCAACTACAGCGTCAAGGCATTTATTATAACCACACACTAGACTAGATGATCTCAGCAATTAGCCTGCAACTTTGGTTGTTCTATAGTTGTTATGCTGTAAATAGACAGTGCACGACATTATCTACTGTGTGCCACTGGCTGTGTATGTGGTACTCACAGATATTACCCAGTACCATTAGAAGAGAAAAGGAAATACCCTATACAATTATGCTGGAGTATAAAAAAACTGATAAACAGTGAAAAGCCATGGTGTGAAAGAAACGCAGATTTAGTGTACCGTATGTGTCTGTGTGTGCATGTGTGTGTGTGTGTGTGTCTGCGTGTGTGCATTTACATGTGTGTGTGTGTGTGTGTTTGCATGTGTTTGCATGTGTGCGGCCATGTTCACACACATGTGCGTGGTCATGTGTGTGAATTTTCTCTGCGTATGGTGCTTGGGTGTGTGTGAGAGAGTTTCTGTGACTGTGTGTGTGAGTTCTGTGACTGTGTGTGTGTGTGTGCGTGTGCGTGTGCGTGTGCGTGTGTGTGTGAGTTCTGTGACTGTGTGTGTGTGTGTGAGTTTTTGTGACAGTGTGACTGTGTGTGTGTGTGTGTGTGTGTGAGAGAGAAGGTCCAGTTGGAAGCCTTCATGCTCCAGTCATGGTGTCTCTCAGCAGAGGCTCTCTGTGGCGCCACTCCTCTGACCCTCCCAGACACAACTGCAGGATCACTCAGCAATCTTACACCCCCCTCCTCTCTCCCCCCACACCTTCCCCTCGTCCTCTGCATCCCTCCGTGCGAGGGCCGTGCGTGTGTGTGTGTGTGTGTGTGTGGGGGGCAGGGGGAATACCCTCACAAGCCTGTTGTTGTGCTGGTCGGGGGGATGGGTGTGTGTGTGTGTGTGTGTGTGTCAGAGAGAGATAGAGAGGGGTGTGGTGGGGGAGGGCAGGCAGGCGGCGATTCT
>JAODTR010000017.1:1810124-1827227 GCA_025399935.1 Amblyopsis rosae
CTCTCTCTCTCTCTCTCTCTCTCTCTCTCTCTCTCTCTCTCTCTCTCTCTCTCTCTCTCTCTCTCTCTCTCTCGTCTGCGCCCTCCCCCTCTAATGCCGGCCACAACGGTTGCCTGGGAAACATTCCGCAATTGTGCCGTTAACAAAGGGGTGGGGTGGGAGGGCTTTCTTGCCTCGCGGGAGGTGGTCCCCTCCACCCCGAACCCTGACCTCCTCTTCACCCCCCCCCCAACACACACACATTGCTGATGCATTGGCCGTCGCCATGGCGCAGAGAGAGAGAGAGAGACCGAGAGAGACCGAGACCGACCATGCGGATTAGAGGTAAAGATGAGAGGGGGAGTAAATGGAGAGGAGAGGGTGAGAGAGGTGACTGCATAGTATTTGAAAAAGAACAAATCACCTCAGACCAGTTGGTCACGATGGGCTCTATTATTCTATGATTCATCCATCAACTGGATCCCAGTGACCACACTGAGTTCAGGCTTTGTGAAGCAGAGTCTAGAAAGCCCTAATAACTCTGGCATTACGGAGACGCGCTCGACACAAAACCCCAAACGCACATACGAACCATTTATCTTTAAAGGTGTATTAAGCGTTCATTGCTGAAAAGTGATTATTGCACTCTATACTGCCCCTAGTGACAGAGATGCTAACCGCAGAAGCCTTTATGAAGCAATAGATGGCTAGTTTCTACCTTGACACTATTTGAATATCCACCTCAAATTAGGGTACATAACTGAAAATATATTTTAAGATACATAATATAATGCTGTCTAAAATATAAGTAAGTTTTCCATGTCCTTTTTTTCCTGTCTTAAATACGGCGTTTGTCAATATACTGTATGTCTTAACTGTGTGTCTGTGTGAGACATAATATCATCCCACATATCTGCAGCGCTCAGATCTCATAAATAATTCCCATGAATACGTAATGACATTAGCAGGGGTTTGCGAAAGCGAATCAGCGTGAGCATAACATGCCCGAGGTCTGCGGGGATTCAACAGAGTTGTGTATATTACATGCTTGATGCTTCTCAAAACAGCTGAACACCCTCGCGTATTGAACCAAGCAGCGGTTCACCAGCTGTTTCCAGGAGGGGCCCCGTCATTGTGTGTGTGTGTGTGTGGGGGGGGGGTATACATAGCATACACGTTGGCTCCTGCAGTTGGTTTGCTAGTGGACTGCATACTCTATGTGCCCCGCCCACAATGACTCACACGGCGATACTGTCATCAGTAAATGCTGTGATTGTAATGCAGAGGCGGTGGGACGGCGATAAGCAGGAGATGGAAGGGAGGAGACGATGCCTAATGCATTTTGTAAGGCAACTGAAGCCTAACTCCGTTAGGAAATGATGTATGTAGTAAGGCCTTTAATGCTATATGTTGATGGATGGATTGAAAATGAACAGAAAAACGAAAAGCTCTTGATAAAATAACAAATGCAGATGAATGGCATGAGGGATATATGCATTGAGGGGAAAAAACAAATGCATTTCTCTCCATACATGTAGCAGGAACTCAGCTGAGGGGTTTACTCACTCTGACAGGGCACTCGGATGAGATCATGTAACACACTGGTAATAAAGGACAAACAGGCGGAGGGTGCTAAAACTCTTTGCTACCCCCCAGAGACACATGGGATGAAATTAGATTCCTCGGGGTGAGAGTCTATTTCATCAGCTCATCTGGAATGAGAATATGTCAAGCTATTGTGGTGGTGTTTATTATTTTTAATTGCATACTTTTTTCTTTTTTTCTAACTATAGCAATTCAGAACATTTTTGTGCTGGCATAGTAGATGCTTGGTTAGTGAAATGATGATACACAATAGGCTGTTGCATTAATAATATGAGTTTGTGCCACAGCCTTAGTCTTTGTAAACAGTACGGAAGCCCACTTTGGTGCGTCTCTGTTGTACCCATAGAACTATAGACGAACGTTTGTACCTAGAACTAATGTGGAACACCGCTAGATAGCTATCCTAGTGACGGAAGGCTTATAGATCTTGGCTAATAGGCACATTTCGAGGAAGATCTCTGGAAGAACAGTGTTATCAGTTTCAAAAATGTCCCATAATAGGCTCACATCTCAAAGCGCAGTCATTGCAACTACGGATGGGCAAGATTAGTCGAATATTAGAATGTTCGAAATTACGTTGGTATTTGAAAACTTGTTTCGAATAACTGTAGTTCAATAAAAAAAAAAGTTTTTCAAATTAATTATAAAATGTAGCGTTCTTTGTGTCGTGTATTCTAAGACTTTTGACGTTTAAAAAAGTATTTCAACGTGTGAAGCATATCTTATCATATATATATATATAAAAAATGTTTTCAATGTACGTTTTTACTTATTAAACCCCATCGTAGACTAGACGTTATTGTAGGCCTACACGGTTTAAGAGCCTACTCCTGAAGAGTTCAATGTCTTTTCCTCATGTTGAATAAATGTACCTTGCATTTAATTACTTTGTTTATTTGACAGTTAATTATTCTAATAGCATAACAGTCACAATCCTGGTCAGTAGCCTGTGTTTACTGAATGAGTTGCACCATCATGTAAAGCTAATTACATAGCATTAATCAAAAAATCGAGTATTCCAATATTATTTGGGGATATTATTCGACTAGTGGAATTTCAAATGCCCATCCCAAACAGCCATTCCTAATGAAACGCGGTGAGTCCAATTTGTCAAAAAATGACACAAGCAAACGATCGGTTGATCTCGGTTAATGACATGGCATGCAAATGTCCCTAAATTACCCTCCGCATTAGAACATCACTAGGCCTAATCTGACCGTAACCGGAACCCGTAGCGGAGATTCTGCCACTTAACATAAATTCTTGTCATAATCACGTTCACTGTCATCAACTAGGAGTTTCTCCGTGACCTTTTCCCGACCCCTTGTGCCGGAAGGTGCTTAAAGCGCTTGTCGCCCGACAAACTGTTTATATGACACAGGCTGTGACAATGGCATTTGTATGTAGACGCTTTGTAGTTCCAGGTCCAAGGCTAACAGCCATTCTAATCCTTTTTACGCAGCATTGTGACGTGCGGGTGGCATGCTAACGATGACAACCTGCCAGAGAGAGAGGGTGGTGCCAGTGCTGTTTGTCTAATTGTATTCTATATTATTTCCCTTTTTATTGTACCAGGAAAGTCCCATTGAGATAGATTATTTACATTGGAGACCTGGCCAAGAGAGCAGCTCATTTGAAAGACATTACAAGTACAGTGAAAATAACATACAGTAAAATATGAGACCCAGGGTCATGAATACAACAATGTATACAATACATGGGAGATGTTTCTGTGGAAGATTCACTAACGGTGTGACTTCCTACATTCTGGTTCAGCCTATGTTAACATAACCAGTGTTTGTATGATCAAACTAGTCAGCAGTATTGTTTTTTTATCAAGTATTTTCCTATTTAACTCTTACATTTTAACTGGGTTTAACCTTTTGTTTCAGTTAGTGTTCATTATTGGCTAACTGATTGAGAATAGGAGGATAAATCAGACGATTGGATATAATCAAATAATTACATCTTGGTGTTTGACGCCCTTGTGTTACACAGTAGGGTTACGTAGAGTATTTTAGCTAAATGCCGTCCAAAATGAATCAATTTCTAGGTGCCTTCAGACAACACAACTGACCACACAGCTGGCAAAACACGCATACAGAACATTTTATGATTCTGGACTTTATCTACTCCACCTGGACTTCATTGTGGAAAATTAGGTCGAGCTTGAATGAACCTTCTGCCTGTTTTCTGCCTGCAGGAACGTGTGATCACCATATTGTTGGCTGCCCCATTAATATACCCATCCCTGTCCAATTGCCCCCTGCCTGTAATCCTTTCCCCCTTTGTCGTAAAGACCAAGGTCTCTTTGGCCCTTTTATGAAACACATCCAATAAGATAATAAGATCCTCTTTTATTAACATTGCACAGATCCATACAACAAAATTGGAGGTTTCCCAACATAAGGTGCATTCACACATGCGTAGAACACATACACAGAAGCATGCCGAATGCACACACCTGCCCCTACGGAGCATGTATGCACTGCCATAATCACTGTGTTGCCCTTCTGCACACAGCTCCTGCATATAGTCCATTCCTACAGGGATTTGCATATTAAAGACACGGGCCCCCAGGGGCTCTCTCTGTGTGTGCGTGCGTGCGTGCGTGTGTGTGTGTGTGTGTGTGTGTGTGTGTGTGTGTGTGTGTGTGTGTGTGTGCATGCATGTGCGTTTTAATGTGTTGGAAACCGTTCATGTGTCCGGGTGTTAATAATGTGCTGGAACCTGTGCGTGTGTGTGTGTGCACTTAACAGTATGTCACTCACAGCGTGGACTTCTCTCAACAGAGTAGATTCTGTCAGCTACAACCACCCCACCCCAAATACATTGTGTGTGTGCGTGTGTGTGTGGGAGCTACGGGGGGTCACCAGGCCTTGTTTTTCTATAGAAGAGGTTTGGGGGAGGGGCTGTGTGAGATTATATGAGGGGGCTGGTTGTCAGGCAAGGGGACTGCGGTTGTTGCTAGCTCATCTCTATAAACAATGTCAATACAGTATGCTCCACCCCATTATGTGACGTTGTGGTCCTTTAGCTGTTTGTAATGGACGCTTGTCCTTGTATGTAGGATGTTTGACATTTAGCTTAGCGTTTTATCATGCTTATGGTTTCTGCATTTTCTCCTGTACTCTGTAGCATGGTGTCCACTGTGGATACCTCCTACATTAGATAGGATAATGAATGTGGCTGTAGCATTAGCCACATTCATCAAGATGTGACTAGACATGACGAGGGTACTAGTGCACGACGTGTGTTTCATCTGTCCTGTGTTAACTGTGTCACTATACTGTTGTATACTTATCTTGAAAAGCAAACTGGAGGTACATGTACCAACGTCAATAAAGTGTCACAATGCATGCTCTATAGATTGTTTTAATATAAAATATACTAATATGTTTTGTGTCATCAGAGAATGACAAATTAAAATTAATAGCAGATCTGCCCAAATATTCCACAACAAAATCTACAGTGGATATGTGTGAAGTGCTCAGCTCTGGACATGCTAGTCCACCTAAACACATGAATAATAGTTATATATAAGTTCTATCTTAGTTCTTAACCTCCTCTCCCTCCCACTGTTAGTCATCATGCGGAAATAAAAACTTTCCCTTTTTGAGGTAGCCATGAAAACTGCCCGCACAGAAAGCTCTGTAGCATACATGTAAATACACCTGGTACACACTTGCTGGTATAGGACCTGTCCAACTACTGACAAATGTACTACATGTAAGTCGCTTTGGATAAAAGCGTCTGCCAAATGCCGTAAATGTAAATAACAACTGTTGACATATGTTTGTATTTGACACATATTGTGTATATATTTTTGTTTGTTTGTATTTTGACACATGTTGTATTCCTGATATTGTGTGATGTACAGAACTGTTTTTTTTTTTTTTTTTGTAAAAACCTGTAAAAAACCTTTATCCTAAATATAATATATTGTATTTCTTAGTATCTTATTTGTGTCGCACAATATCTCGTAGCCCACTGTGCACACACACATGCGTTGGTACCTTGTCTGTGTCTCCCCTGCAAACGTTGTGAAGCCTATATTTCATACATTATTCCCCCTCCCCCCGCAGCCATTCCATCCCATGGTGAACCTGCAGTGCTCCCGGGAGCTGAGGATGTTCCTGTGTGCGCTGTACGCCCCCGTGTGCACGGAGTACGGCCGCGTGACCCTGCCCTGCCGACGCCTCTGCCTGCAGGCCCGCAGCGACTGCTACAAGCTCATGGACATGTTTGGCCTCACCTGGCCCGACCAGATGGACTGCGGCAGGTTGGTGGGGGGTGGGGGAAGCGCAGCCGTTAGTCGGGATTAGCCGGGCTCCTGCGGTGGGCGTGCCACCCAGCCCTTGCAGTTGATTGATTGTTATCTGGAGCTTGTCTGTCTATCTGTTGGAGGAGGAATGCACTGGAGTGCCTGTTAGCTTGCCTGCTTTATTTTATTTTTTATTTATTTTAAATATATTTATTTTATAATAATACATTTACATTTATTTTCATTTAATTTAAATAACATTTATTTTCATTTAATTAAGTAAATTATTGAATGGCTTTTTTGTTTATGTGAAAAAAATCTGTGAAATCAGTTAAGATCAAATTCTTATGTACAATGAAAACCTAGCAAGAGTCAAGTACCCCTTGTGGGGAACAGGATAGGGGAGAAAGAAAAGAAGGCAAAACATAATATTTAAGAATTAAAAAGGCAATGTGTGCACTATACAAAAGAAAAACACACCAATTTATGTGTGTGTTGCTGCTACTGCAAAGTAACTGATGGTATTCCCTAGGTTCCCAGACTGCGACGAGCCCTACCCACGTCCCGCGGACCTCCTGTCCAGCTCGGAGAGCACCGGCTCAACCGTCTCGGTGCAGCGGGACTACGGCTTCTGGTGCCCTCGCGAACTCAAGATCGACCCCGATCTGGGCTACTCCTTTCTGGGGGTGCGCGACTGCTCGCCCCCCTGCCCCAACATGTACTTCCAGGGCGAGGAGCTGGCGTTCGCCCGCTACTTCATCGGCGTGGTGTCCATCGTGTGCCTGTCGGCCACGCTCTTCACCTTCCTGACGTTCCTCATCGACGTGTCGCGCTTCCGCTACCCGGAGCGGCCCATCATCTTCTACGCCGTGTGCTACATGATGGTGTCCCTGGTGTTCTTCCTGGGCTTCCTGCTGGAGGACAGGGTCTCCTGTAACGCGGCGAGTCCCGGCAGGTTCAGAGCGTCAACGGTGACGCAGGGATCCCATAACAAAGTACGTCTTCACACGCGCTTCTGGTTTTGGTCTGTTGTTACGGCCAGGCTACGTCGACCGCGTGTGCTGCAAAGTTAACGCTTCTAGAATAATCAATGGAACCAGCTGTACTAGTATGAGAGCAGCGCCAGAGATGCGTCGTCTATTTAAATGTTTTACTCGAGGTGTACGCAGCTATTTTTGCATAGAAATGGGTCATAAGCTGTCGATGATTATTTTTAAACCAAGCTACCCGTAAACAGGAAATGACTCGCCGTACGTAACCAGCCAATCATCAGTTTGTTGTTCAGTGTTTCATTGTCTTACAGTGTTTTCATCAGTGTTTTCTAAATTAAGTCTAAATATACTGGAGAACCTTCCAGAACCTCGTTCTGCTCGTGCTTGACGTCTTCCCACCCTCCAGGTGTGCACCCTGCTGTTCATGGTGCTGTACTTCTTCACCATGGCGGGCAGCGTGTGGTGGGTCATCCTGACTGTCACCTGGTTCCTGGCGGCCGTGCCCAAGTGGGGCAGCGAGGCCATCGAGAAGAAGGCTCTGCTGTTCCACGCCTGCGCCTGGGGGCTGCCCGGGGCGCTGACCGTCACGCTGCTGGCCATGAACAAGATCGAGGGCGACAGCGTGAGCGGGGTGTGCTTCGTGGGGCTGTACGACGCCACGGCGCTGCGCTGGTTCCTGCTGGCCCCTCTGTGTCTGGATGTGCTGGTGAGTGGAGCAGGGGTCGGGGTCAATGTCTTATTATCTTATAAACGTTATCGTTTGGTGGCACGCCTGTTAGATTTTTTTAAATATTTCGTTAAAGGCAGTTTAATGTTCCTTTTTATGGAGCCAGAGCTGTGTAGAAGTACCGGATACATTTTTTTCAGCACGCTCTCTCTCTCTCTCTCTCTCTCTATGATGGTAATGTCTGACTGCACCCCCATCTCTGCACTCAGGTGGGCGTGGCCCTGTTGCTGGCGGGCATCGCGGCGCTGAACCGCGTGCGCATGGAAATCCCTTTAGAGAAGGAGAACCAGGAGAAGCTTGTGAAGTTCATGATCCGCATCGGGGTGTTCTCGGCGCTCTACCTGGTGCCTTTGCTCACTGTGTTGGCCTGCTACCTGTACGAGGACAGCCACCGCTCCGTCTGGGAGACCACCTGGGTGCAGGAGAGGTGTCGCGAGTACCACATACCCTGCCCCTACCAGGTGAAATGCTATAGCTAGAATAGCTAATGTATGTAAGCTATAGCGAGTACCACATCCCCTGCCCCTACCAGGTGAAATGCTATAGCTAGAATAGCTAATGTATGTAAGCTATAGCGAGTACCACATACCCTGCCCCTACCAGGTGAAATGCTATAGCTAGAATAGCTAATGTATGTAAGCTATAGCAAGTACCACATCCCCTGCCCCTACCAGGTGAAATGCTATAGCTAGAATAGCTAATGTAGGTAAGCTAGGATAGCAAACATGTAGGTTAGCTATAGCTAGTATATTAGCTAACATTTGTTAGCTCTACTAGCCCTAGTCTTGCAAAGCCAGATTTACTCATGTAAAGTCTGGGACTTGGCTAACTGCATCAAGATCCGCCTGCTTGACAGTAAAGGTATTTTGACTGACATGTGCAACAACCAACTACATAACTCAATGTCAAAGTCAAACATATACAGAGGATTTTGGTGAAAAACGTAACAACAAGCCGCTGGCAGTTTTCATGCTGGCTATTGTAGACCTATTAGATAAGTAGGCTACACTTACTGCTTAAAATAATTGTAACAACTGAAAAATGTAAATAAAGCATTCCACTAGCATTGCACCGGAATTGGGGATATAGATTTGTGAGTGACAATGCTAACAGCCATATTTAAAATAGAATGTATAATGTTTTAGTATTTACGCTCCGGGGACTATTTTGAGCCTCTGCTGTTGCTGTGGTCCATTGGAGTGAACAGAGATGACGCGACTCTCTCTTTACATGGCTCTGGACTACACTAACCCCTGCTCTCTATATCCCTAATCCCATGGCGTAGTGTTATCCAAGCGCTAGCATGCAAAGCGCTCCTGGTAGCCAAGAAACCTTAAAACACACTTCAGCAGGGAGAGGTCACTCCAGTCCATGATCCCACCTCTCTTGCACAGCATTGATGTACTCTATACAGGTCGAATGAGTACAGACGCATAACGCATGTTTAGACAGAGATGTGCACCTTTTCATGGGCACATTTCCTTTTTACACAAGCATAAAGGAGTTGACTCTCAAGTTACTCATCTGCGCTAGCAGGAGCACTTCAGAGAGCTGCAGTAGCCTCCAGCTAAAGCACATACATGCTCTCCCACTCATCTGCCCTAGCTGCCTGTTAATAATTCAAACAGACGTGTTTTTCCTTCCTTGTCGCTCCACCCAACCGGGGATCGCTGCACATGAGAGCACCTGTGTGAGACCACACAGGCCTGTTGTGTTTCTTGTTTGACCTGGGGTTTGTGTTCGGGGATGGTAGGAGAGAGGCGCACAGGAGTTGTTATGTAGAAGGTTTCCAACCAAAACATTGACGGCTAGCTAAGAACAACTTATTTTAAGAACATCACATTCTAGCATTAATACATTACACTGTACATAAAGAACCTGCAGCTGTGGAGATTTCTATAATCTGAACATCCAATTTCCAAATGTAAAAAAGAAAAGGAAATAAGTATATGAATATCTCACTATATTGTAAGTGTATACAAAGGCTTTTTAACGCTAAATAAAATGAAGTACTGCATAGATACACCAGAACCCATCCACACCAAGCCTTCACACCGAGACTACAAATATAAAAATGTAAAGCACTTGAGTGATATTAAGAAATTAATGTTTAACTAAGGGCTTATACACACTGAAAACTGGTCAAAACAATGGACATATAATTTTTAACAGTTTTAGCTTTACTGGTTTTCTTTTCTGTCTAACTGTTCTAGAGAGGCAGGTCAGATCCTCAATCTAGCTGAAGCCCCAGGGAAAGACGGATAAATATAGACCTGTGCACGTGGGTCGGGCTGAGAGGATAGAATTGTGTAGGTCTCGGTCCATGTCTGGTTCAACATTTCAGGCCCAATGAAAGCTCTACAGTACAGTACAGCTTTGAATTGTCTCTCTTTCCCGGCCCTCTTGTGTACAGTTTGTGTTAAGCGGATCCAGATGAGTGGTGGACAGGCATGTAGTGCTTCAGCTGCCTTCCCCGCCAGGCTGATGATAGCTGGATGATAGAACAAGCACAGAGGGAGAGTCACAATAACTGATGTTGGTACATGGCTGCCTTGTCAGGAAACACTTAGACGTCTCGTAGAAGTCTTAAGTCTGAATGGACTGTATATTGACTTAAACATGTGCATATATATACTGGTTACACACACACACACACACACACACACACACACACACACACACACACACACACACAGACTTGGGCATGGCTTTGAAACACTACTATACCACTACTGTCGTAAACATACAAATGCACCGTACTGCTTAACACAAACATCATTGTGTGTGTGCGCATGTGCGCCCCCAGGTGGAGAAGACGAGCCGTCCAGACCTGGCCCTGTTCCTGATCAAGTACCTGATGATGCTAATCGTAGGAATCCCCTCCATCTTTTGGGTGGGCAGCAAGAAGACCTGCTTCGAATGGGCAAGCTTCTTCCATGGCAAGCGGCGCAAAGAGTACGTATTGGAAGCCGACCAGTGACGTGTTGTCACACGCACGGCACACACATAGCGGTAGGGCTGTGTGCGGTGTTTCTACAGTCACATAGGAGACCATTACAGACACAGCCAAATACATATCAATATAAATCTATTTGCAGGTATATTTGCAATCAGATACCGAACCCCTTGAAGCTGCATCGGATAGCATTTCTATGATGAAATATTAGCTTTGAATTGCCATTCTTATTTATATTGGCCCTAGTGAAAGCAATAGCATAACATGACACCTGTTGGATTTCTCTTCACTGTCAGGGAAATCATTCGGTGCATTCAGGGGAATATTAAAGCTAAATGGGTATGCGGTTTTCACTAACACAGTGCAGTTGCTTCAGTTGACCAGAGTGACCGCCACTTTGCCTCTGACTCCTCCTTCCCCTTGTCGCTCCCCACCTTCCTGTGGCTCTCCCTACCCACAATCCCTCTCTTCTCCTCCTCATACTCCTCCTCTCCACCCCTGCAGCCAGATGGTCAACGACAGCCGACAGGTGCTCCAGGAGCCCGACTTCACCCGGCTGCTGCTCCGGGACCCCGGGGCGCCCGTCGCGAGAAAGTCCCGGGGCACCTCCACCCAGGGCACCTCCACCCACGCCTCCTCCACCCACCTGGCCATGCTGGACGAGCCGCCCAGCGGAAGCACCAGCCGGGCGGGATCGGCGCGCTCAAAGATGAGCAGTTACCATGGCAGCCTTCACCGCTCACGTGACGGCAGGTAGGCATGGCATCCGTGGACATGAGCTGTAGCTGCCAATCACAACCTGCTTGTTAATGTGGATGGTGTGTCAGTACTACTAGTGGCCTGGTGTATATAGTACTAGTGGTACGTGCGTGTGCGTCTCCAACAAAGCATTTGTTTTGGTCTGAGATGGTGGTGCTCGAGAGGGCCATCTAGTGGAGTAGAGTAGTATAGATAATGCATTCCCTTCTCATCCCCTCCTCCCAGACACACCTCCAGCTCTCGTGCCGTGGAGGAACGACCCCCCTACGGCAGCCTGCCTCGCCTTCCCGACAAGTCCCACTCCAGACACTGCAGCACGGGCCGTCTGGACGGCCTGTCGCGGCAGGGCTCCGCCCAGCGCCTGGAGAGCCAATCGCGGCACAGCAGCGTGAGGGACCTGACAGGCACGGGCCCGGCGATACAGAGCGCCCCCGGCAACGGGATCCACAGGGTGCTGGAGGAGGACGGAGGCGCAGCGTGACGTTGAACTGATGTAGTTTCTGATGCTATCAAGGCAGCTAACTAACTAGCCTCATCTGTAGGGGGTCTCTCCACGTAGATCTACTGGGGGTGGATTAGAATCGGTCAGAAGTGCTTTTATTCTCACGGTAAACACGATCATGTGGGCTTTTGTTCACGTGGAATGGAAGGACTTCTCTATTTAATGAGCACTGAGGAATATCACAACGAGCCATAAGTATGTATTGTGTACTCAGCCCCCCAACTGATTTTAATGTGAATGGCAGTGGCCATTTTGTTTTATCTTTTGGAGGCTAGAAGTTTTGAGTTTAGCTATGCTACACCTGGCTTAGTTAGCAGTGTGAATGATGGATGCTGGTGTGAATTCATGCCTTACAACACCCTGTCAGCTTCATAAGAAGCATCGGTATAATTCTCTTATAAAACCACTTAGTAATACAAAACCGTCTTGACGTGGACCAGTGACATTTGTGTATTGATGCTTGTGGTAATATGGGACATATCTGGATCCTCTACAATAGCTCAAAGATTGCTTCCAGGACAATCCACTGAATCTGAACTTGATCTGAGCCTACCAAGGATTGCAATGTGATCAATATTTCTAACTCATGAATTGTCTTTTTATACTCTGTTGGTTTGGAGGATTTTACTTAAATTAGGAGTTTGTTTGTAGAGCAGAACATTTCTTATTCAATTATCAGTAACCATTTTGCTGCAGTCTTTTTTCCCCCTTTTACTTGTGACAAATAGTTATGTATTTGGGACGGCGGAAGCTGATCCATCTGCTGTTGACCTGTCATTTAAAAGGATGAAGTGGAAAAGGCTAATTTAACAATGCAGTATGCCTTTGAAAAAGGTCTATACACTATCTTATCAATACTTGCAAAATTGTTACAGGCAATACTTTGTACTTAAGTGTCATCCTTCATGAAAATCCAGGTCTGGTGTCTAAAAAGTGAAAATGTCTGTTGCACTTGGTGTCCGTGCTATGCTGTGATTGATTGGGAGAACTACCTGTTCTTGTAGTCCATATGATGCCGGGTTAGTCAGCCCTTTTCAAGGGCTAGAATACAAGAACAAAGCTACATCCCAAACTCCTGCCTTATGCTATAAATATTAGAAAAGCGAATGGTTTGCCCTTTTAAATTAGTGTAGAGTTGTCAAACTTGTTCTGTTTGCAAGTGTATCTTGACTTGTGTGAACATTAGCCCTATGGATGGTCTACTGTCATCACGTGCATAAATGTACAAATTAAACTCTTGCAGAGTTTCTGTGAAATTTGTAATAAAGATTTTTTTTTTTCCTGTTGGAAATACAAGAGTACGGTAAGGACCTTTCCAAAAAGAAAAGTACACAACACACCGGATCTGTATTTGTAACAGCTCTCCGCTTTATTGAAATACATCGGAGTCAGGTTAATATGAGTTCTCCACATACACGTGGCCAGTTCCATACATTATTTTATTTTGACCTTACACCTTAAATATTTTTTTTTTGTGCAAAAAAGAATCTACATCACCTGTAGTGGGTTATCCTCAGTAAAACGCCCAAACCGTTCAAAAAGGAGCAAGTCCAAGTAAAACGTCAAACTGAAAACAAAAATGATTACATCTAAAACATGCAAAACTGTACAAATTATTACAAAGCAATCCTAGAAAAAAAGTCTAATATATGAAAGAGCAAAATAATATAGAAGGTACTGTAGATAAGACCTCACTGAAATGCAAAGGCGTTTGATTCTATTTTCTTTTTGCTTAACCAGTGGTCTTCAACAGGGGTGGGGATCCATGAACCCCTATGGGTTGTTTGAGGTATCAAAATAGGTCTGCTGAAAGTTGTGGGGGGGGGGGGGGGGGGGGGGGGGGGGGGGGGGGGGTGCCATGAACCCCTTTGGGTTTTTTGTGGTATCAAAATCGGTCTGCTTAAAGTTGTCCCCCCCCCCCCCCCCCCCAAGCCACTCTCATATTAAAGTGATTAAATTAATCTAAACTTGGTGTACGCACAGAACGCAATAATTTATCACAAGGACACCATATGCAAACCTGTAGAGACTAGCTGGACCTACTGCTTGGCTAGATCGGCAGATTAAACAATCAATACGGGGGACAAAGTGACCTGAATCAGGTTTATAATGTGGGTCCCTATCCTGGTAGGGGTCCATGGAGTCATACATGTAGAAGAACCCTGGTTTAAATGGTCACCTCTGTGGCTCAGCCTGAAACTACGGCCAAACCACACATCACCACCTTACTCCGACACTTCGTAATCATACTGAAATATTTTTGAACACGGTCTTGAGTCCTCATTACATCTCTTCTCGCAGATACCACCCTGGTTACATAAACACTACAGTTCGGTTTAGCTTTCTGGCGCAGCCTCTCCCACCACCTATTCATCCATCCATCCCTCCCAAGTCCTAACACACTACTTTTCATTAAGATGAAAATATTCATTGGTTCTTCTGACATTTCCTGAGATTTCTTTTTTTGCTCTCTTCTTATAGTGGGACACCAGGGCTATTGGTTTGCGCAATATAAAATACTTGGCCAGTTAAATACTTGGGATGTACTCCTAGTACTCAAGTCATACATTCTACAGCTACAATGCAGCAGTTGGACAACAACAACTGAGGCTGCTAGCTCAAGAACTTTTCAGAGGGGTTAATGGAATAAAACCAGGCCTTTCAAAGCTTGGTGCACCAGTTACTCATGTCATTCTAATATAAAATGGAGTTCTAAAAATACTTTGAAAGGCTCATCTAAAGCTACTTTGTTGCATTTCAGTAGCTGTGATAAAGATTTAGGAGAAATAAAGGCAAAACCTCCTGTCCCTTTATGGACTCTCAGACAATCTTAACTAAAATCACCTGCCTTTGCTAAGGTTAGGGTACACTTATCCACCCATATACCTAGACAAAGACATGCACATCCAACACCAAAATCGATAGCAAATTCAGCAACAGCAACACCTATCCCTAAATAAGTCCCAATGTCAACACGTAATGAGGGTAAGGAGACGGCTTTGCTCAACTTTGCAATATTGCAAAAATCCATGCGACCGACAAATTGGGGCTGGGTTTCTCAAAAGCACATTGTAAGTACGTAACACCTGTCAGTGTACATGAAATGCTTATCTGGCATCATATGTAGTTCTTATACTATAGATTATAAAGTAATTCCAATCCATAGTTTTTCTGTATGCATTGTCAATCAATGGGAAACTATACAGAAAGAATTGCAAGCCTTAAATGCTAATGTTTTTTTACACATAGTACTGTAGTGTATTGTGATTTATTAGTGTGCTGCTAATGTGCTCATTGTCCCTTACTGATGCCATACAAAGTAAGAGTCAAGTCTGGAAGGCAAACTGAAGCAAGTTGGCAGCATAATATTGTATTGCTGGGTATCACTATCTCACAAGGCTGCAAACTCAAAGTAGATTGTGGGTGTGATTTGAAGACAGTTTCTGGGAGACCCAGCCCAATTACAAACAGTTAACAAGTGAGGTTAGTTTAATCGGAGGTTTTTGTACTTTGCATTTCAATTTTAGTGCTAGTTCAACCATTAGTGTTTCTGTATTTTACAATTGTAGTGTCACCATGACATTCTTTTTTCCTCCCCATTTTTGGTACAAAAGAGCTTCCTCCAATGTGATCCGTCAGTTTACGAGATGTGTTTGTTTACATGCAGTTTGACACAGGGAGCAGTGAAAGCACTGAAATGGTTTGGTACCTCGAACAAGTCTGTAAGCATATACACGTCTGATAGGATATTCCCTGATAGGATTATCAAGTGATAAATACATATTTTTAGCGCAGAAGCCAAATAGGAGGCTCTTAACTCAAAATGCAAACCAAGTGGTCGGGGATGGGGCAAAAACAAAACAATGCGTCATACATACAGTAGAAAAACATGACAAATCTAAAATCAATCCGTATAAAAGAAAGAATGTAAAGTAGTTTAAAATGGCTTTCGTGTGAATGCAACCCCCAAAAAGAAAAATCACACTTAAAACAAAACCTTTTTCCCCCTCTCCATCTTAAAACAAAACAATAATGTTATTCCCGCTCCTGTGTATTTGTCTCTATAGTATTTTCCTTATATATTACTCTCTACTTTGAACTTATGTACATTATTGTGATGGGGGGAATATAGGCGTTCGTAGCTTGGTCAGTTTGGTGTTCAGTGAAAGCGGTGTTGTCAATGGTAAGGTCTAGTCTACATGGATGTGGTCCCAGGCTGGATGGCGTCACTAGCACTGAGAGAGGTTAGCATAAGGAGCGGTGACATCGTACAGTATAGCCTGTTCTGGCGGCATCTACGTGCTAAATGAGGCTCTCTAAGATGAAAAGGCCTGCGCCTATGTTTATAGAAAAAGAAAAAAATAAACACCTCTGTCTGCAATGCTGCCTATAGCTTTTTGCTGATGTTTCAAGAAATGATAAAGTTACTGCACTAGAAATAATTATTAAAGCAAAGAGGAAAAAAAGGAAGAAAAAAAAGAAAGAAAAATAAAGCATTGCTTTCTTTGCAACTCCACGTTTTTGTTACATTTTAAATGTTCCCGACTTCAGCTGTTGACGAGCAACACCCACAACAAAGGTAGGCAGCTGTATAAAAAAAAAATTGCTAGTGCCACTGCCTAGGATTTTCATATTCCGTTTTAAGAAATGCATTTACATTGGGATTATGGCACACTTGACTAGCAAGGCTAAAAAAATGCCACAAAAAAAATCTGATTACATGTCTATATTATCAGCAGCATACAACATGATTACATGTCCATATTATCAGCAGCATACAACATGATTACATGTCCATATTATCAGCAGCATACAACATGATTACATGTCCATATTATCAGCAGCATACAACATGATTACATGTCTATATTATCAGCAGCATACAACATGATTACATGTCCATATTATCAGCAGCATACAACATGATTAGCCCACTGACTAGTAGACACTAGATGGGCATTAACATCAAGGTAGCATTCCATTTAAATTCTAAGAAGGTAGCGCACACTACAAACATTCATCACGCCAAACTCCACGAATACCTGGCCATCAACCTGGAGAAACCACCACACTGAAATTACAGACAGCTAGTGTGGAGAGTCTGGAGGATACTGCCCACTATTTATTTGAAGTTTGTGAAAAAAAATATGTATTGTTGCTTGGTAGTTTATGAGGAGGAGTATTTGAAAAATGTTTGAAATTAAAATATAATATAATATATATATATATATATATATATATATATATATAAAAATTATCTCAGCAGGAAACCGATGGAGTGCCAACTCAGGGTAGGGAATGAGTCCTTACCCCAAGTGA
>JAODTR010000017.1:1845821-1865720 GCA_025399935.1 Amblyopsis rosae
AGGTGTTCCAGGCACGTCCAGCTGGGAGGAGGCCTCGGGGAAGACCCAGGACCAGGTGGAGAGATTATATCTCCACAGTGGCCTGGGAACGTCTCGGGATCCCTCAGTCAGAGTTTGCCAATCTGGCTCGGAAAGGGGAGTTTGGGGTCCCCTGCTCAAGCTGCTGCCCTCGCGACCCGACTACGGATAAGCGGAAGAAGATGGATGGATGGATTGCCTTATGATAATGTTGTCGAATTGAACTCTTAATGATCAGCTTCCAACTGCTTGGACATGAAGACCCGCCAGAGCAAGACAATGTGGCGTCCGCCTCGTAATTCTCCGAATGAAAAAAAACTGGCTGCAGGTGCTGTTTACTATTGGCTGGTGGGCGATTGTTTTGCAAAAGTTTTTGATGCACCTTTTGTTACAGTATAGCTGGCCCACTTCCTGTTATGTGCCCGTTGGGTCCTGGGAGTTTTAGCAAGTTCCCGACAATTTCTTCCTGTTTCCTGTGCCCAACAGAACAGCGCAGAGAGGAAAAGGGTAGAACCAACCACCGGTATCAGGAATGCCAGAGACCACACCATGGGGTTTGGTTAAAGATATGTTACCACTGCAAAATCTCCAACACTACTTAATGCCACTGCTAGACTTGTTATGAAGAAAGCAACAGTTTAGCTATAATATGTCCCACCGGATTTTAAGGAATGTGTGCATTACGTTAGTGGATTCCAAGGTTTAAGGGATAACTAAAATGCTGCTCTGAAGCAAACACATTCTTTGAAGCGGGAAGGAGGTGAAACTGGAAGGCTCTCTAGTATTTTACTTAGCAGGAGAAAGACCTGATAGATGGTAGGCTTTATACAGTCAGTAAATCAGAAAAATTGCCTAGTCAGGCTAAGTCCCAACACGGACAGAGAGGGAAAGTGTGTGAGCCATCAGAACGTGCGCGTGCACGCAGGCTGGGGGTCATGTGTGCTAGGCATGAAGCCAATCAAACCACGTCAGGGTGGAGCACAGCTCAACTGCAGCTGAACAGCTGGTCACTTCAGGCTAATGTTCAGGCTAGATGGAGGAAAGGTCAGCACTTCACACTGGTGTCGGCCAACTGTTGGCTGGCACTGCCGTCAGCTTTAATGTTAAACAGCCCTGCTTAATTTCCCCAAATAAAAATTTTTATAAAATAAAATGGGATTGAGGAGGGGAATCAAAAAACAAGCAGTGCATAATTGCAGAAGAATTTAAAAAAAAAGGGGGGGGGGCTAGCATTGGGAGACCATTCTGATCTTGCGAGCTTCAGATTAATTTCCCCGTCTGGATAGCCTCGTAATCATTTTTAATGTGTCCGAGTAGCAACTGAACTTTCCAATCGGCATCGTGTTTATAGCTATACGGGCGTGGTTTTCCAATCAGCATCGTGTTTATAGCTATACGGACATGGTTTTCCAATCAGCGTCATGTTTATAGCTATATGGGTGTGGTTTAGGTGTGCTGACCATGGTGTCGACAGCGAAAACGACCAGGTGGTTCATCCAATCAACTGCCAAGAATTTTTTTTAAAGTACAGCCATTCACAAAACAGTTTGAGTACGGATCCCCAGATGGACTTGTGACCACAATTCCTCTGGCATGTTAGGTTAGGAGGGGGCAGGAAATCTCCAAAGAGTGACTGAGGGCTTTGTTGCATTCGTTTCCGTTATGGCCAGACAACAGACATGTCCTGGTGCAAAATAGTAGTATTGTTCATATCCCACCGGGCTGTTTTAACCATTTAGATGTGGTGTCACCACGCATCCAACTGCCAAGGAAAGAAATGCAAATATGTTATCCCACACCTCTGCGCCACGTGCCCAGGATTGGCCCTGGGTTTCTCAGCCCAAACTGCATCCGCAAAATAAAATAAAAAATTATAAGTGCAGGAAATATTGAATCATGTGTTCCATTGCAAACCAAAGAGGAAAGCTAAACATGAGAACTACTTTGCTAAACACATTTCATCACAAGGAATTTGACTTGACAGGTGATGCATACACCATAAGTTGTCATACGAAGGAAACTGGGCGACACTTTTGGGAAACAACTTCACAAGCGTCATACTTCTGACATTTGTCATCTTGTGTATGTGCTTGTGTTAGGGCGGGGCAGTATGAACAAAGATTATCTTGAAGATTATGGTTTACAGCTCTTGAAAACACCAAATTCAGTGATCTCAGAAAATATAAATATGACATGAGACCAGTGTAAAAAAGGAATTTTAATACAGACATGTCAGCCTTCTGAAAAGTATGTTAGCGTACAAGCACTCGGTATTTGGCCGGGGCTCCATTTGCATTAATTTCTGCATCTATGCGGTGTGGCATGGAGTCGATCAGCCTGTGGCACTGATGAGGTGTTATGGAAGCCCAGGTTGCCTGGATAGCAGCCTTCAACACGTCTGCATTGTTGTGTGATGTCTTGTGTGTCTCTCATCTTCCTCGAGACCAGTGTAAAAAAGGAATTTTAATACAGACATGTCGGCCTTCTGAAAAGTATGTTAGCGTACAAGCACTCTGTATTTGGCCGGGGCTCCATTTGCATTAATTTCTGCATCTATGCGGTGTGGCATGGAGTCGATCAGCCTGTGGCACTGATGAGGTGTTATGGAAGCCCAGGTTGCCTGGATAGCAGCCTTCAACACGTCTGCATTGTTGTGTGATGTCTTGTGTGTCTCTCATCTTCCTCTTGACAATACCTCATATAATTTCTAAGGGGTTCAGGTCAAGCAAGTTTGCTGGCCAATCAGCCACAGTAATCCCGTGGTCATTGAGCCGGGTATTGGTCCCTTTGGCAGTGTGGGCAGGTGCCATGTCCTGCTGGAAAATTAAATCAGCATCTCCTTAAAGCTTGTCAGCAGAAAGAAGCATATGGTGCTCTAAAATGTCCTTGTAGACCGAGTTGACTATGGACTTGCACAGTGGACCAATACCAGAAGATGACGAGGCTCACCAAATCATCACCAACTGGAATCTTCACACTAGACTTCAAGAAATTTGTATAATTCTGTGCCTCTCCACTCTTCCTCCAGACTTTGGGACCTTGATTGTCAAATGCAAAATGCACAAGGAGGACTTTGGACAACTGAGCATTTATAGAAGTGTGCGTAGAATTTACACTAAAATGTTACGTACAAACAAAACACAGAAAGTTGCGGGTGCAAAAACATGTTGTTTATAGATCAAAAGTGGCGTACGCACGTTTCCAGCCCTGTTTTGTGCGCATGCAAGGCTTATAAACGAAGCCCCAGTTCTTTTTCTCCTTAGCCCAGGTAAGACACTTCTAACATCGCCTCTGGTTCAGGAGTGACTTAACACGAGGAATGCGACAGTTGTAGTCATGTACATGTACATGTGTGCATTGTGGCTGTGCACAGACTCCTGCCTCAGTCCACTCCTTGTGAAGCTCCCTCAAAGGTTTGAATGGCCTTCGCTTGACAATCATCTAAAGGCTCCGGTTATCCATGTTGCTTGTGTACCTTTTCCTACCACACCATTTCCTTCCATTGTTAATTTTGTTGACGAAAGCTATGATACAAATATTTCGTCAACCACCCTTTTTCCACATTAGTGTGCAGAACGTTGTAAAGGTCGACTGGTGGGACTGTCAAAAAAAATTGATACATTCTATACGCTGGTCTAAAAAAGTTAACAGACTACAAGCGCCAATCCGGATTCCTTACCATAGTTGTCCACCAGGCAAATCGGTTGTCCGATACAAATTGCCGATTTTCAGTCTGCAAATTCAGTCAATTATATACTTTTTAGCTGTATTATTCATAAATGTAAGATCAATTTTTGCTCGTGAAACATTTTTACTCACTGTGAGCAAATTTTTCACTCCACCTGCAAGTCCCGCACCTATGTAAACAGCGGCTAACATGGCTAAGATTTTTGTGCTCAAAAATGTGTTTTGTGAAGTATAACAGTTATGTCATAAATCATAAAATATTCATCATAAAATAAAAATAATAAACGCAAGATTAATTTCTTTAAAAAAAAATTTTTTTTTTTTAACATAGTTCTAAGTACCCAAAAGTGTTAGCAATATTAATATAAGTAAGGGGTACTCCATATATTATTGAATTATTAACAAGCTCTACAAACTGATATACTATATCTCTCACTAATACCTGATATGACTAAAACCTAGCAACCTGTGGGATGTTTTTGTCGTGGGACTTTTGTTCTGAGCTGACTGACTCGTGGATCACTGAACTCGGGGGAATGCGCTGAAAGCTGTATATTGAAGGATCTAGTTCGTGTAAACTGTATATTTACTTTACAATTAAATGTATTTATACATTTAAATTTAAATTATTGATGAAAACCATCACGATTTTAAGCTTATATTTGCTTGAGTTTGTTGACAAACGAGTGCCGCCATCTTTGAGGCAAACCTTAAGGATTTGTCAAATACATCAGTTTTTACAGATTTTAGATAGGTTAAACGGTCTCCATGTTACATACATTTAAATAAAGCAATGTCTTTCTATCCCGCCCGTGACAGCCATTTAATTGACAATAAAGATCGGTTTCCATATCGACCATTACAAAGGGTAATCGGACTACCACTGATCTCTTATTTTGAGTGGAAATAGGCCGATTCCGATACATCGGTGCACCCCTAATAGAATGTGATTGTGGTAGATATTCTTGTTGTCTGTCATTTTGACAAGCATGGTCGTAAAAATGTCTTCATAATTTATTATAATATGAAGTAGGCCTAATTATTTGCTGTCTCTTTGTTAAAGTGTAAAACGGAGATGAATGCAAAACTAAGCAGCACCCGTTTAGCAAGACAGAATCAGTTTTATTTAAACCCATCATATGTATCTTACTCTTTTCAGTGAGATGAAAAATATTATGCCAAAAGGAAGATTATGCCATTTTAGGAAGAAACACAGAGCCTCTGTCTTATTCTTCCACGTTAGATTAAACTGCCTACCTTAGTATTATTGATTGTGTGGCAAATTTCTCGAATATCAAATTTTTTAAAAAGGAGTTCTAAAAACAAACTTTCCTCTGTTGCACGATATCTAACAGGAAAAGTTTCAGTGCCTGTATCGGCACAACTGGCTATATTTACATTGATGGTGCACCTCTAGAAATGAAAGAGAAAAGCTGAGAAAACTTAGCGTGCAAGCTTCGTAAGCTTCAGAGTCGCGGCCGCTTGAATCACATCAATGCACCGCAACGAGGGGTGGTGTCTGGGCCTTTTTGAGTTCCCAATATAGGATTAGATTGGAATGCACCGCTGCAAAAACGAACGCGCCTGGTACACTCAATTAATGGGTCCCCACTTAATACACTGTACAGCGTTCCGTAGCACTTCTACGAATAATATGCATTAAAGCTGTTGTTTCAGCTGTGCTATGGTATAGCAGTATGTGAAAAATTCACACCTTATGTGAAATTAAAACCGGTATACCGGATAGAACGTATACCGCCCAGCCCTAGCTTGTGTATGACAAGTTTATTCTCTTTAAACTGTCGATATAAGACCCTAGAGTATTTATCGAACATGTCCACTAATAATTAGTACGCCTATACACTGACTGTTTCTTTAGATTATATAACATATATGTTGCACCACTAGCATGTACATTATTAATCATTAATTATCTGACTTTCAAGCAAAGTGAAATATGGCAACACAAGTGTAGGCCTGCCCTGAACTGGTTAAGACACTGCAATAGTTGTGAAGAACCATGAATACTTTCCACTATGGCTGCAGGTCACAAAGAGGTCTCAATTTCAACTCAAATGAGGTCACCAAACAAGAAGAAAAGTAATTCTAATACAAATGTTTGTCCCACTCTGGATCACATGTTCCAGATGGGGAACAAATTATTTGCATCTTATTTTCTGGGATGGCTGGTGAATGGACGGTGAAGGACACTGACTAAATAAATCCCCCAGATCAAACTGGGTGATCTAATGTTTCATGGGACCTCACATAGAAGGTTCTCTCTCAATGCAGGACTAGGTCAAATTCAAAGAAATCACTAACATTGACTTTCTGATTCTGAAGGTTTCATAAATGCACACAATATGTCACGTGGTCTCTTTGCAAGAATGCAAGAATGCTAGAAATAGGACTGAAGTGATTGTGTGTCACATATTGGGTAAACATTTAACTTTTGTTTGAATACTACAAAAGATGTTGGTTGTATAACAGGTGGGCGTCTTTGTGTTACCCTCTGGGTGAATGCCCTGCCAAAATCTTTTAACCAACTTCCAAATTAGGATATGAAAAACATGGGAGTGGCCTCGCATAAGTTTAAAACACTTTAAATACAAAAAAAAACGTACAAAATGGAAATGTTATCTTATTTTTTTCCTGACTACATTGTGACTGCTCTCATTTCACATTAAAAACATTCCAGGGTATTCAAAAAGATGGAAATCCATAATCTGGCAGTCAATGATCCCTGCCCCATTTTGTTCCTAATTGACTAGCAACTGAGATTTGCACAATGCAACATCCCAAAAGCATAAAACGTAATTGCCAAATTTCGACAGCACCTCGGGAGGCATATTTTACATTGTTTTACAACATACCTGCGCCATGACACTTTGAAGAGAACCATGTGACTTATTAAAGTGCACTGGTTCAGCTTTGTAAATCTCCCCCACTCCAATATATCAATCCAAGCTTTCCAAACAACGCAGTGTGGGGTGACGGTGGAACACACAGAGAGGCTGTAAAAGTGTAACTCGCTACAGCAGAATGCATCCATATACAGTATGCAGTGTAGGGAGTCTCTCGCAAGGCTTTGCCGGTGACTGTCTTTTGTCAACAGAGGGAAATGTCAGAGTGAAGTCACCACTTTGCACGCACACACAGGACAGCTCACTTATGGGACAGGGTCATAACAATAACATGGACCAGCTAGAAGGACAGGTTTGTGGGGTTGGGATTGGAAAGCAAAACATATTAAAGATATTATATGAAATTATTACTGTTGCTGCCGGTGAAATAGAAAATGTGGCTTCATTGCCTCAAACCGCAACAATCATAAAACCAAGAAAACCACACGTGTAGGACAAGACCTATGTAATGTTAGCCCCTTAGTCAAAACAAACATCAATATTGTCCCGTCTCCCATCTTTGGTAACACCAGACATGTGTAAATTGTATGAGCGTTAACTTTGTCCACATTTAACCATCCTCGTTCCCGAGTATGATTATGAACAACTCGCTCCCACATTGTCTCAAACTGCAGCATGTGTCAAAGGCTTTTCAAAGGGACATTCCTCTATTTGTGTCAAGAATTGTGGTTACAAAAATGTTGTTTGAGTTTGAAACTCAGAGAGCTCTTCTAGGTGGCCCTTCCTTAGCTGAGAGTGATCTTGTATTACCATATACTCCTCCCCCTACAACCACCAACATTTTTGTGGACAGTTGTATTTCAAGCATAAAGAGTTGGGGCAGAAATATTGGGTTCTGTGAAGCGTTAACATAATTAAGGAGTGTACATTTAACCCAACAAGCAGACATGCTCTGGCAACATGCAAGGCCTCTTCCCTAGATAAAAAGGTAGTTGTTCACATTCCACAATCATGCACCAACCTAATCCCTGATGTCACTCTTTCAACTCTCCTACAAACACCATGGTTATTTTCCACAAATGACTGAGCACTTTGTGTGCGGTCTTCTGAAGCCTTTTGTGTTTTTAAGCTTTGCTTTCACTAAGTGAAGTGACGACTAAGTGGCTACGTTAAGTTGTTAATTGCGTGTGTACAATTTGTTAATCGAAAACAAATGCAGATAAAAATATGAAGTTGTCACATATAGAACGTCAGGCGTCCATAAGACGGCATGTAGCCTACTATCTAGCTGTGAAAAGTATTAAACTGAAGTGGCCTCGGTTGGGAGGGCTAGTCAGAGAGCAGGCCAACTGAACCCTACTACTATAAAAGGAATGTGATTGGATAGGGAGGGCCAATGCACCACCAACATCAGAAAGTGAAGTTGAATTAAACAGGAGAGGAAGGAAAATCTTACCCCAATCCAAAAACTCCAGGATATTTTTCTCTCTTCTGAGCGGGGAGTTGTTGCATTCATCATAAAGGCAGATAAGAATATCCAATAGCGTTTCCATACTGAGGCACTGGCCATTGGATTGAGCTGGCCCGTCCAAGATGAGCTTTTCCAGTTTCTTCAAACGCACTTCTCCCGACATTATGTCGACTGTGTTTTAAAAGTGATGATTGGTTGGAATTATAAAAGGGGGAAAGAGACTAATCAAATACCTCTTTAAGGCCTTGTAACAGCGTCTCGATCAGAACTTTTTTAGAGAGGGGGGACTTTGCTTTGAGAGACAGCGGGTGCTAATTCCACGATCAAATGCATTTACTCATGACCTCCCTCTAAAACATTTATCGATATAGTATCTGGGAGGCAGATAAGCCGTGCAGTATTTCCTCATTTTTAATCAGATCTTTTCCAAGAAGCATAAAAGAGCTGTGAATTACAGACCCTGCCCCGGCCGGCAGCTTGGATGAAAGCCCTTGCTGGCACTTATTTCCTTTCGGGAAATGTTTCTTCTCTTCCACCAAAAATGTAATATTCACGAAGCGAAGATATAAGACGCATCAATGCAGATATTTGTGATTATCCATTCCTGCAGCAAGAAAAATGCATCAACACCTCGTAGCAAGCTAGATCTGCAATGCTACAAAGCTTTGCTGCCCCTCCTCTGCTCTAGGAATGGAAGGACGACAGGGGCTTAGCAGTCTGCTAGTTAGCTAGCCAACAAGCTAGCAACACTTCTCCCCTTTCATGGCTCCAACACTCCTTTAATCATAGAGTTTACTGTCTTTTAGATCGATTTAAATACTGTCTTATCGTCAAACAAATACCGACATTTCAGGGGAGGGGGATTTGTGTCCTTCAATTGGATAATCTTCTTGTTTTCACAACTCAGCATTTGCAGATATGTCCCTTAAATCCCATTCTTCGTCAGTACACCGCAAGTCTGTAGTTTATTCTTTATTTTTGAAGCGGCGGTTCGCTTTAGAGGTCACCCGTCAAAAATGCGCCCCCTCTTTCAAGGCTACAGAGGCGCTCGTTTGGCGTCAAGAATAAAGCTGTATTGCTCATACCAATACGGGACACAGCCTAAATTCCCCCTTTTCCTCTGCCTCCCCCGCCGGTCACTTCTTGCCGTCTATGCATAGTCAAGCTACAGCAGCTTGCAATCAGATACCGTTAAAGGGGAAGATAGCCACATAGATAGTTATAACGCATAGGCTCTATCCCCTGCAGTGGCTGATGGGAAACTCGGATGGAGGCAGTATTTGGATCTTTTAAAAATGGCTTAGATGTATTATTCTGGTTGTTTTGAAATTGCAAAACGAACTTTATATGCACTGTAAATGTATAGCGGTGGTTGTCGTTGTGTCCGAGAAGTAAGTTCATATTATGAATCCGATGAAGAAATGTTGTTAAACTTGTGACGCATGCGCACGAGTGCTAATTTGGCCAACTACGTCATTGTCCGCCATATTTGCTCTGGTCGCGTTAACTGGAATTTGCTTTACCGGTCTATCTCTGCCTTTTAATTGTTTCTGTTGGCTGCTAGAGGCAAAATCCCAGCTCATCATCATGGCGCCCGTCACACACAGTGCCACCACAGCAGCGCCTGTGCGGAGGGAGTCAATGGAGAGAGATGGGAAGGGGAGGGGGGATGCAAAGGACAGCATTGACATTGTGAATGGAAACTGCGGACTGTCACTCTGGCGGTGGCGTGATGCGGAATGGAATGCCATATTTCAGAATGAACAGCTACTGGCCCTTTAATTGCTTTAAATAATTCTGTTTCTAGAGCCTATAAGCAATCATGGGCTAGCTTACATAAAACAAAATACTGCTGTGACAGTCACAGGCGTGAAATATCCTCAGAAAACCTTTCATCTTTGGCTGCTGAATGTAAATTCAACGTAGTATTTTTTTTCCTCCATGTTTTGTTTTTTGTGTTAGGGCAAGTCGCTAGGCTACATTAACACTAGCCTATAGGCCTTCTAATAGCCTACTAAATAAAAACATACGTCATATATCTGGGCTCCAGGTGGTGTTTAAAATGAGTCGTAGATTATTAGTTTGTATACTTAAACCTATCGTGTTCGCCTGTCGAGAGGCTTGTGCGATAACTATAACGTAACGTGTAGGCTACCAAAGTATGCCTGTCTAGGCTGGCTGATTAATGATGAGCGCATGTCCACCCCCAAATGATAGCTTAATTGTGTATGGATACAATGCCCAGTTCGTTAAAGAGTAACCAAACCTAAAACGCGTAAATCTAACCCTATAGCCTGATGGGACACTATATAGCTCATCGGTGAATTTGCAGCATGCAGAACAAAATAATGTTGACTCTTGGCCTATGTTGTTTGTACCTTTTATTTTCCATTCTTTTCAAGTGAGCTCCAGGTGGCTGCACATACTATTAATGATTGATCAACTCCATTCGCTCTGACAGAGTGGGTACATGTTTTCAGAACAAGGTTAGGCTAGTGTAGGCTAATATGCCTACATTTAATTTAATCGTGGACAAATAAACATTGAAATTAGGTCCAATGATTTGTAAGATAGCCTACATTTGAAGGTAAAGCAGCCAGGCTAATGTATTCTACACCTCTCTCTCTCTCTCTATTTGGCGCAGTGGCATGTGTTTGCTTGCTGTTACAATTGCGCCATCTCCTGGATAAAACATTTAGGCAAAGCTTTGTGTTGGCCGGGTTTTTTGTTTTTTTCCGTCTTTTATATTCTTCTGCGTAGTCCACTGCTTTTACAAGTATGTACACTGTTAGGGTAATTTCTCTCCGTTACACAACATAATGTATGCCAATTCGTTTTATCACATTAGCCTAAATGTCTAATCTTATTTTTTTCAGTCTAGGCATGAAAACTTTCATTGATTCGCCATTAATTGATCTAGATTAAATTAGACTGCCCTTGGATTTCTCGAGACGTGGAGGCAATTGAGCAATGATTATATTGTCCATGCACAAGACATGTCTAGCGCTTTTAGCCAGGTTGAATAAGTCTGATTCAGATCAACGACTTTCAACGAGTATTGGCAGCCTCTATATATCCTACATTCAGACTCGGTGAATGTGTCTTCAAGTCTGGGACTCCCTGTCTTTGCATGGTCTATTAAGTTGCAAACTAGAGCATTTCATTTCTTCAAATATTTGACGTTAAGATAAAGCAGGCTATAGTATAGTCTGGCATAATCAGGAAGCTAGTGACAATACACAGAATTTAACATTTACAACAATGACACTTTAAATATTGACTTTTGAGCAGGCAGCTGCTTCACAGTGTCTTCAGGAAGCTCTTATAAGGCTCAGCTTTGCTGAAATGTGCAAAAGAATTGCAAAATGGTTGTCAAACCCTGTAGTCAAACATTACAACCTCCTTATTTGTGAGGGTTTCGATATGTTCTTTTTTTTTTTTTTTTTTTTTTTACAATGTCCTGATTGAAACATTAATCAACATGGCCACATAAACACTTTTCAAATTGATGTTTCACAAATGGAAAGGCAATGGCCTATAAATTGGACTGCTTTTGAATGCAAATGCATGGATGTTAATTAACACCTGTGTTGTTGATTGCAAGAGCATGTTGGCCTTTCATTGAAAAGAAATGACACCTGGAAACATCAGATGTAGCTTTGAACTGCGAACCTTGTCTTTGATTGGCATGGGAAGAAAGAAAGACTGAGAAATATCACACAAAACATCTTAATTTACTGAATTAGGGGTTGTAATGTAACACTGGGCATACCATAGTATGTGTATTTTCAACTCTTAAAGGCATTCTGAAGACAGGACACTTAAACTAGCCTTTGGCTGGACTGAACAAATGAGTTTTTCTGAATTTACATATCTGCATGTAGACATCAGACAATCTGATTGACCCGTTACTGTGGGGCTTGAGACAATTAGCTGCAATAGCTTCAAGGTCAACTGTGCAATATTGCAGACAGACTATTATATTCCAACAGGCTATAGAGTGGTTTATTATATACATTTAATTTCCTTAAATTAAATTAAATTACAAGAGATGCAATTTATTAAAAATGACATCAGTCACAATTGTAATTCTGCAATACTGTTAATCTCCATAATAATAATAATTGTAACTGCTCTGGTTTGGCAATATGTCAAAACAAAATATGATAAAATAATATATTGTGCTATTTATACTAGCATAAGCATATCATAATCACAACTATGTCAGTGTTCATAGCATTTACACTACAAGCCAGACATTGTACTGAACCCACTCAGCTACAAAAAATGTCCGTATTCATTCACACGTTGCAAGATTTTAAGTAAACAGTATTCATTTCAATTACAATATAATATAGATCTTTTTTTAGCCTATATGTCTTATAGCGTTGCTCAAAGCGTGTTGCATGGCTATAGATGGTCACCCTCCTGGCAGTCATCTGTCATTTACTCTTCCTGTGTGCCCTTTCAGTCTGTCTGACATCTCTGAGCAAACAGAGCCCAATACACAACCAGGGGCCTGGGCCTTCTGGGCAGCCAGTGAGAGGACCATCTTCTAATGTTTGTGTGACAAAAAAGGCAAGGCAAATCCTTGCAATGGAATCAAGATAATCACCAACCTGTGAAGAGCCTGCCCCAATCCACATCCACGCCCCCCCACCACCCCACGAAACCAGCCCCACAGCCTCTAGATTAACTGTCTGTTTGGCTAATAATTGTAATCTGCTAGAGAGGGGGCAGAAGTGATTGCTCAGAATAAACAAATCATTTTATAGTCGCACCAATTTTGATAATTCGGACCTCCTCAGCAGACATGGGCTTTAATACAGCTCATTGGTTTTGTTTATCTCTGGCCCACCTCGGGCCAGTTAGAAGGGCTTCCTATCCGACCAGACAACATTGAGCCTGTGACAGAAATAAATCTGCTGTGTGACAAACTGTTGCCAGACTGCTCCAGCCTGACATTGTCTGGTGGAATGTAAACATCAGAGTGTTGGCTGTGTGTGTGTGTGTGTGTGTGTGTGTGTGTGTGTGTGTGCGTGTGTGTAGACAAGGGTGCTACTTATGAAAGGCCACTTCAGGTTCGGAGGGTCAAGAGATGCCTGTCTGGGGCACATCTGTACAAGTAAGGAACATACAGTGAATAAACTGTATTTTGTTGTGGGAAAATCGAAAAAATCAATAAGTGAAGAACTAGCTATTTCCCCCCCTCCGTAAATACAAAGTCAACATAAAAGTATCATACTCAATTCACACATGACAGCTATCAATAATTTGTTAGAAAAATATTTTCAGTGTTATGCTTGTGGATCTGAGAACAGCATTCACGCAATCTGTTGTGTTTTATCTCAGGCTTCTTATCCCAAACAAGTGTATCTGTCAGTTTTATCAATAAAAAAATACATATAAATATGCAATATACATTTTATATTATTTAGTATGCCTGTATAAATCACTATTTTCATATGTTTTTTTGTGATTTAAAATGCCAGACCAGACAATCCAATAGTGGCACTATTGTAAAATGACACCTTAACCAAACGAACTATTGTTGTTTGAGGTATGGTCACTTAGATATCCTGTTTAGGACGGGCCTTTATTGTCGCACCTTTGTTCTGATAACGGTCCCCACCCCCCTCGACAAAGTGCGAATGACTGGGAGTGCCAGTCACATATAAGGGACCCATCTAGTGTCATAAGGCCACTGTCTCTCTCCGAGTGCTACTGTGCGTAACGACGCGGCTACCACTTTTCGTAATCTCTGGACCACTGACGTTTTGACAATGGATTTCTTCCGTGCTTGTGTTCTGTGCTCCGCTCTCTTCGCGCTCGTCCAGGCTTTTACGCACGATGATATGAAGGACGCGCTCCTTCAGAAACTAGGCTTAGATGAACTGCCGAAGATCCATAAAAGGGATTTGGAAAACCTTGTTATTCCGGCGCACATCAAAAACAAGTACATGTCCATGCTGAAAATGCACCACAGCAGAAAACGTAGATCGCTGCCCAGTTTGGCGGGGATTCTGAGGGGGATTCCTGGCACTGCAGGTAAAAAGACTTACCAATAATATTTAAGTGATGTATATGTAAATGGTTTAAGATACACTATTTTCCATGCGTAATTGTGAAAACAACCAAATGTTTGCCTGCTTTAGCGTTGTTCAGCACTCATAACCACGTTCATTTTTTGCGTTGCAGATATTTCTGGAGAGTATGTGTACTCTGACACTACACGACAACGCATGGTTTTCGACATGGTCGCAAGGATACCGGACAACAGCGAGGTGACCATGGCAGAACTGAAACTTTACAAAAAATCCCCCCACTACAAGCGCTCTATGGCGGATAGGAAAAGCCACCGTCCAGTCAATAATGCCAGGGTCAGCATCTATTGGGTGGAGATGCTCCCCAACGGATCCAACAGAACCTCACTTGTCGACTCACGGTGAGAGAATGTTTGTAAATGTTGTCAACACCAAGTGGCTAATTACATGTTTCAATGCATGTAAAACCATATAGATTGCATTTAATTAATCGCCCCTCCCTCTGTGTTGGCCCGTTAGATTGATTCCCATTCACGAGACCGGCTGGAAGAGCTTTGATGTCACACAGGCAGTGCACTATTGGTCAAAGACACCGCAGAAAACACCTATGCACCTGGAGGTGTGGATTGAGGGCGAAAGACCTGGCAGTTACGCGGCAGAAATGGCGAAAAGTGTCCACTTTACCACCCAGGAACAGACCGACAACACCTTGGGAAAGCCAGAGCTCATCCTATACACACTCAACCTCGAAGAATACGGGTAAGGGCGCGCACATGGATACACAGGATATTGTATATGCGTGACAATTAGCCTGCATCCCTTCTAACTATTTGCATATGGTCTGAATACGTGTGAATGGTAGTGTGGAGACTAACAGGTCTTATATTGCCTCTCTTCAATCTGCAGCTCTCGTGGCGACTGTGAGGTGAATCAAAACAAAGACACATGCTGCCGGGAGCAACACTTCATCAATTTCCGTGCGCTGACGTGGACGCAGTACTGGATCATTGAACCGGCAGGTTATCAGGCGTACAGGTGCACGGGAACATGCAAGCAGCCGAGGCGCAGCTACGGCTACGGGGAGAGGAGGTGCTCGGTTGCTGAAAGCGCCCCGTTGCCCATCATGTACCTGGTCAAGAAGGGCGACTACACCGAGATAGAAGTGGCTGAATTCCCCAATATGATTGTAGAGAAGTGTGCATGCACAATGGACAACGTTTCTATACTATGATGTTTTATACAGGCAAACGAGAACACGTCTAGTACTTTCTATTTGATCCATAGCTTTACATAGGCAGCATACATCGTATACATCCGATTTTCTGCCAAAACGACATTTTCCACAAGCACTTTATATATTTTGTAAATACTTTTGATATTTTTCTGCATTTGTATAGTTGTGTTGAATCTCAATCAAATCCTGTCTAATTTGATCACAGATGTCTTTTATTTTGAAGTTGTACATATTGATGAGTGACATATATGTTTTGGAAAATAAAATATCGTGTTTCAAGATTGGTCTGACATTGCTCTTCCTTTGCTGCAAAAGACGTTTGTCTGTCTTCAGGCCTTTACCTGATCCCATTCACATTCATGCATATGGGAGGAGACACGTGAGGTTACACAGCTGCACAGCAAATCTTTTACCCATATATTTACACTGTATTCTATACATGTTAATGGAAGAGCAGGTAATTTGCCTAATAGCATATGACACTTGTTACATTGGCGGTAATGTCATTGACAATGACTGGCAAACCCATTTGTAAGTATCCCACTGTATTTCTGCCCCCCAGCATAGTGGTATATTTACAGTAGGGGGAAGCTACAAGGTTACATATTGAGAAACATGGAGGCAATCCACATCACTAATAATAGGTCTCCATCTATTTACATCAGGCTTAACAGATAGACAAGGCCAAACATTGATAAGCAGGGCCAATATCCTAATTCCCTATTTGCTGTCCACATGGGGGGATGGGGGGTCTTGTCATTCACTAATATAGGTAAATGATGGCGATAAGTCAAGCTGTCTGTCTGACAAGAAGTGGATTCCCACCATAGGCTTCCTTCAGGAGGAAATGTGCATAGAAGACTCCCAGAGTTAATACAAAGAAATGCTGTCCACCAGAAACACTGTCTATTGGCATATAGAGTGAAATTCTGTGCAATTTCCTTTAGCAGTGTATATGTGGAATGGTGATTCTAAAAATGGTTTCAATGAACCACAAAATAAGTATAGGGTTAATATAAGATTGCAAATAAACACCCTGGTCGGTAGAGGGATGAAAACATGACAAACATACAAGACTATTGCATAACATTTACTTTAATAGAGACAAGGCTATCAAAAAAAGGGTTCAGCACAGCAAAAGGTTGAATATAAAAGATTTTCAGAGTTCAAGATTCTGGGGCTGTTGGCTTTAACCACCTGATATCAACCGGCAACATAGAGCAATGAAATTTATATTCCATGGGTTTTTAGAAATTAAATAATTAAACAACTGTGTTAGCCAACCGATGACTACATTTATGAGCAATAAGAGGGCAAAAAAAGTACACAATTAAATAGTTTACACATCACGTGAAGTCAGTTATTAAAAATTAATGTATGACTGAAATACATTTTGTACAATAAATCTTGACAGGAAAAGGTTAACAAAATTAAACACAATCTTTAGATCCATGTAATCATAACAAGGTTTATATGTATATATAGTATGTAATGAGCATGGCATTTAGGCTTCTGTTCGGTACATCCTCTGGCAGTATGGTTTACATTGCTCGTCTTCCTGCAAAGTGAAGAGCTGCCATTATTGTAGGGCAACAGTCACTAACATGTACTTGCAGGCACTCCTTTAGAGTGAATGCTCTTGGTTGCTTTTCCTGCTTGTACATGAGGTTGGATCCATCAGTAAATGTACCGGGACACTGTGTAGCCCTTTGCTGGTTAAACTAAGAGCCACCGAAAGTTACGACAAAGTCAGACCCCCCCCCCCATGCTAAGCCAGCCTCAACTACTGTTCAAAGAAAGCAAAGTATAGGAATTTAAAAACAGATATTGTACATGCAACACTTGCGTGGGCCTCTTGGACTCATCTTAAGCTACCGTATTCCTTCTCATTTCTCTGATCATCTTCTTATTCACTAAACAGTTGTCTGAAAAAATGTAATTACGCACCAAGAGTGTTTTCCGCATACACCGGTCAACGCCTTTGTTTTTTTTAACACTATATTGTAAATTTGTCATATCACCATTTTAAACAAATTAACTAAACTAACTACCCCTGAAAATGGCTTGGCCAGCATACTTTCTTTAAGCAATATGCATTAGAATACCTGTGAAGGTTCATCTAGTAATGAGATGCCAACTGTTGGCCATGGGAGCGGCCGATGTCGTCATTGTTTGATATGGGAAAGCCATGCCAAAGCCTGTTCAAAAGGCCCTTTATGGATGGACCTTCGAACTCAATAAAAATGTTTAAAAAATTTTTAAAAAAAAAATCATACTCCAGTATAGACTGTCAGTAAAAATAAAAAAGCCAACCGGTCATTTATTGTAAGTCTATGGAGTTTAGTATACAGGCTGATAGTGGGAACAAAAACGTACTATTAAATCAATTGCGTACTACATGTACAATCCAGCAATACTAGTTTGACTATCTAAGTAAAAGGTTTCATTTCAATCATAAGAGTTGTTTTTTTTTACTTCTCATACAAAACAAAAACTAAGCAAAACAAAGTATTTACATTTGTAAAAAAAAGAAAATGAAATAAATGGGAGGTGGGGGGACATCAGAGCACATACAAAATATAATTCAGAAGCACAACCCTGAAATACTTTGCAACTATTACACAGAAAAACATTTCTGGTTCCTGATATTCCCAATACTCTTAAAAGCATGTCATTTAAAAGTGGTGATAAAGAATCATAAAATGTACAGCAACAAAATACAAGAAAAAAAAAATAAAGATGCAGAAAGATATTTGCCCACATAGGGTCGTCGTCCGTCTGTAGGTCTTACATTTTAAAAGTGGGCTCTACAAAAGGAAAAAGCAAAAAGCATTGTGGGTGGAGTGGGGTTTTGAAGGGAGGGGTGCGGGCGGGGGGGGGGGTGTTCCGTGGCTTGCGGTGGGTTTTAGTGGGGACCACCAGTCTTTTAGAACAGTCTCTCAGTAATAGCCAGGTTGATACTGCTGACTCCATGGCTTCTGGTTCCAAAACTGCAAAACAGTTGCAGATGCACGTAAGTGCAGGTTGAGAATACATTGTTTATTTGTTGGTTAAGTGAGGCACAAACCGTGACCAATTAACAAGACAATAGAAGCGTGTTCGACACGTACTGCAACTGTTGCCCCTCTATGTGGTTTGAAATTATTCAAGGAACAAATTCTCCCCACCCAGAGCTATTCAAATGTGGAACCGTTCATATTCACACTGACCCCTTGCTGCCAGCTCTGGTTGAAGGCCTGGGCTTTGTCCATGCCAAAGTTTCCATTTCTGTTGCCAAAGCCGCTATTCCTGTTGTTGCCGCCGAAGTTTCCATTCTTGTTGCCATAGTTGCCACGGTTTCCACCACCTCTCTGGAACTGCGTCAACGAGAGGAGGATGTTAACATAAGACTACTGTTTGACTTGTTGAATAAACTACAGTTGAATGAATGAACAAACTACAGTTAAAAGCATTCAAAGAGGTGTGAAAGGGATATATTTTTCTGTTCCAGCGACACAATGGCCTTATTGCGCCGTGCCTACAGGAAACACCTGTGTGTCCCATTTATAGACGTTCTGGGAGATAACTCTGCTGAAGATCTAATGGAAAACCTCGGAAATCATTTAGAATTTTCTGAGTAGCATCCAAACTTTCCAATCAGCGTCGTTGACTCGTGTTGATAGCTACACGGGCGTGGTTTAGGTTTGCCGACAGCGAAAACGACCAGATGGTTCATCCAATCAATTGCAAAGCTTTTTTTTTTTTTTTTTTTTTAAGTACCTGCCCTGTACAAACAGCTTCAATGTACAACTTCCCAGATGGACTTGTGACAACAATCCATCTGGCATGTCAGATTAGGATTTGCTGCCACACACACACACACACACACTCTCTAGACAACAAAGCATTGAACAAAGCGACATCCCGTCTTGCCCACTGCCACTAACGCACCTGATTGTAGTTGCCCCTGCCGGCACCGCCCCGGCCGGCGCCGCGGTTAGGGTTTGATCCGCCTCCTCTGCTCATGTTCCCTCTGTTCATTGGGCCACCTCGGTTCATGCCTCCGCCCCTGGGGCCCATGTTACCCCTCATTGGCCCTCCTCGCTGCGAGCCGCCCAGGCTGGGAATCAGGCCACCGCCCCGGTTGTAGCTGCCCCTGCTGGGAAAGCCTCCTCTAAAGGCTGGAGGAGGGAGGAAGCCACGGGGAGGCCGGGTGAAGCCACCACGAGTGCCGGGAGCTAGCGAGGGAAAAGTCAAGGATGTTAGCACTTCCTTCATTTCATAATTTCCAAAACGCACAATACAAGATGTCCTTGAGTGATTTGAAAGGCGTCCTGAAATTTAATGTATTATTATTTTCTCCATTAACATGAACGGACACATTTGACGTAGGGCTGGGCGATATGGACCAAAAATAATATCCCGATATATTTTGGCTCAATACCGATACACGAGATAGATAGATAGAGAGATAGATATATAGATATAGATATATATATATTTTTTTTTTCTATAAAAAGTAGGCATTTTTAAATTTTTTTATTGAACATACAACATTGAATTATTCAGACATTACATCAGCTAGACAATACACATACATTA